>CALNHX010005967.1:0-97947 GCA_940337035.1 Agriotes lineatus | reverse complement strand
TACCCGGGTCCTGAAAATATACCCGGGTTTACTATTACCCGGGTCGGCCCGGGTACCCGCCGACATCCCTAGTATTAATAGATATAAAATTTAAAAAAAATTTAACTTTGCAATGCTCAAAATAACAAAAGATACAATTGACACTCCTACTTAACCACCGCTGTTCCTTTCTAATAGCATACCTCAACAACAACTTTAATTCCAGTCTCTTAATTAAAACCACTTACTTTAACTGTGACTTCCTCAGCAGCGCAATGAATGTGCAT
The DNA here is from genome assembly GCA_940337035.1 of Agriotes lineatus. Taxonomy (NCBI): domain Eukaryota; kingdom Metazoa; phylum Arthropoda; class Insecta; order Coleoptera; family Elateridae; genus Agriotes; species Agriotes lineatus. Next base: position 97,681 of record CALNHX010005967.1, on the reverse strand, counting down.
GACAGCACTGTAACCTGCACAGATAATGGATTTGTGCTCTAGAATAACAACCTGCGCATCGAACACGCGGCCTGTGCGAATAGGATTGGCGGCGTCGCATAAGACGAAGCCAGGGCTGACGTCTTCTTCTTCAACACCTTTCACCTTTACTTTCACATTTTCGCCTACTACTATAGAACTAACTTCATCGTCGTCCGACCACAACTGATCCACAGTCACGGGTGTCTGGAATGTAATTGTCAATACACGGCGGCTTTTATTTCAGCATCGTCTTACCCTGTTGGGCATAATCATAAGGTTTTGTCCCTTTCGACACTCGCCGGACTCGACTTTTCCCATTACCACCGTTCCCATATCCTTGTATTTGTCTACGATAGGCATGATGTAGGGGCCGTCAGTCTTACGATTAAGGGAGGGCAGCTCGTCAATAAAGGGGATGAAGGCGGGACCTCTGTAATTGCACAGGGCATTAGCGAGACAAAACTTTAAAAATGCATGTACGTACTTGTACCACGGGCACACTTTGTCGTCTATTGGTTCTTTGAGACCTTGTCCCGACAAACCAGAACAAGGTAGAAAGGTGAGGTCCTTGGCAGGATTGAAGCCTAATTTCTTTAGATATGGAAGGATCTTATCTTTACATTCGTTGTATCTGTTAACAAAAATGAGCTGTAAATATAAGAACTGATATAATCTCACATACAGCAATTCCATATGGATGATCTTAACAAATGGGAAACTGTAGTCACATAAAAATTCCATCTATTTTTGCACAAATAACTGGTTTTCGAGGTCAAAGGATTCCAAAAATAAGTTAATTTCGTTCAAATGTTATATTTGGATAAAAATACACATATGAAAATGAGCTTTCTTTCAGAATTGCTTTTTTTTGCATATTTACGTGTAGTACTTGGTTTACACATCAACCGTTGCATTCCCCAGCTAATCATCAGCACAATTACTTGAAAATGACTAGCAGGGCACAGTCACCGTTAAACATATGACTGCACGTTTGAAATGTACATTCATCGTCTTAATACCCAATTCCTAGTAGTTTAAAAAAACACTATTTGAAGATTTACAATTTAAAAAATTTAAATTCACAAATTGAGTTTTGCATATGCTACCAGAACTATACTGTAATAGTTACTGAGCCAAACATACACCCTGTAAAAGGATGGCGTCTTTTGTATACACCAATAAGGTCTTGTCTCACCCAATTGCGGTTTTTTCCTTCTATCAATTTTTGATTTCTCCGAGCCACAGGGGCAAGTATTCTGCACATTTTTTTTGGTAGATGAAGCAATATTTTAATCACAAATTAAATTTTCTGCAAAAATAACAATAAAGTTTCCAATTTGTCAACAACTTTCATAGAATTGCTGTAAGAGAAATGAACGGTTTAATATTTATAAATAAACCTTCAGAAAATTTGAATATGCAAAATATATACTCAGTTTTCTAGCATTCATTCCTCAGTTCCAGACAAACAATAAAACAGTCTGTTAACTCACCTTCCTTCATCCCAATTAACGGTTGGATCATCCATTTTATTAACTAAAACTACAAGGTGTTTGACTCCAGCTGTCTTTGCTAACATTGCATGTTCTCGTGTCTGTCCTCCTCGATCAAAGCCCGTTTCGAATTCACCTTTTCGTGCTGATATTACCTGTTACAATTAATGCTTTTCTCAAACTACTCGGTAACTATACTTTTCGACTGTTTTAGAACTGAGATTCAATTATATAACTGATTGACTGAACTGACCAATAAAATTTATCAGCTACACTGATACAAAAATACATACCAATACTGCTAAATCGGCTTGAGCTGCACCGCCGATCATATTAGGAACAAAGCTTTTGTGACCTGGGGCATCTAGGATTGTAAAATGTTTTCTGTCAGTCTCAAAGTATGCACGTCCTACTTCCACCGTCTTTCCCTTGTCTCTTTCTGCAAAAAATTAATAAAATAGTTACACAGCCACTAACATGAACGCTTCAATTACACCTTCTTGGTTAGTGTCGAGAGCCCACGATAAGTACCAAGATTCTCTGCTCTTCTCCCGCGCTTCCCTTTCGTATTTTTCTAATGTTCTCTTGTCTACCATTCCGGTGAGAGCCATAATTTGTCCCCCGATAGTTGACTTGCCTGCGTCGACATGGCCAATGAACACAACGTTGACGTGTTCTTTTTTATTTTTGGCAACTTCTTCGGGTTTAATAACCTTCTTTTTAGAAATTTTGGGCGCCTCTTCAGAAGACGGCTCTTCGTCATCGCCCTCAGGCGTCAATATTATATCGGGATCTTCTGCTTCGTCTTCCCAGGTGCCCCCCTCAGTGCCCCCGTCGCCAGGAGATGCATCGCCATCTGCTGGAGGCAGCGGAGGCGGCTCTTTGACTTCTTCTCTTTCTGCTGGTTCATCCACACTGGTTCCTGCGTGGCATATGGTGGTATTATTTTCTTACAGCATTATTATGTTGCTTTTACTTTATATATCATTCAGCTTGATAAAATTGGTCGTCATTTAACATTCAGACTAAAGCTTCAATATAAGGTTACAAAACTACGAGTGGCTAAAGAGTTTCATTGAACATACAAGTTAATTTTCCTGGAAGAATGATAACTCCATCACTATTAATTACGATATTCCAATTTACAACAATTTCATTTAAGGCAGGATTCATAACAATCGTGACATATTCTTATGACCGGTCCATGTTAGAATCTTGCATATTTGAATCCCAAGTTGTGCAATAAACATAACTTTGTCCTTAAGCAAATGCCAAAGGTGAAAAAAACAAGCATTCCCATACAGAACAAAGGGCCAGCAGGGCAAAATGAAACGTGGATAAAAAACTACCAGGAGGTCTAACCTAAATACCATTTATATCACCCATAAACGTCAGTTTCCCGGAACAAAAAGAACCGTACCATTTAACAGCGGGTCGTGAGTAGGTGAACTCTCGGAATTGGGCGATTTCGTAGGTGAGCTTTCGTCTTTAATTACGGGTGACCTGGCGAAAGAAGGCACGAAAACTTCTGCATTGACGTTCAATGTGGAAAATTTGGCTGTGACATCTGCGGGCTGCGTTGGAGAGTTGTTGGCTGAGGCAGCGTCGGCTTGAGCTTCCCAAGAGTCCGGGGCTGCGTTATTGGACATTCTGGACACTTTCACGCCACTCGAAAACGTATTACTCACACTAAATATAATATTCGCCAGAAAGACTTAACTACGGGCAATATCCGCGTGCACTCTCTCCGACACCGGAAATTAATGGCCGTCAAATGTCACTGCCTATGCAAAATACTGCTTGAATAAATCTCTTACGATACAGAACTTAATTGTCAGTATTCTAAGTGGAACTGAAAATTATTATTTTGTAGCTTATAAATTTATGGTAGCTTACTTCATGCGTCAGGGAAAAATTTCTGTAAATTAGTACGCAATAAGACTATACTTGATATCAATCGGGACGTTTCCGCTTAGCGCGAAATTTAAATTTCAATTTTAACACAAATATCCCGTTATCTACCGTTCAGGATCAGGTTTGGCAGTTTAAGATAGAGGCAAAATTGGAAAACATTGTGCATTTTATCACCTTAAAATAAAAGCAGTGGCGATAACTCATTTGCACTTTGATGATAGCTTTCATAATTATGTGTCATTAGTCATTGCTGATTACAACAATCTAGTTTGAATTAATTTATGGCGCATTCAGTAATCTCCAAAAATTAGTCAAAATATTTCACCTAATTCATAGTTTAAAACCTTATAATGAGGTACTATGGGCTATCACTGTCATATTGAAAAAATTACTTCCATACGGTTAAATACCTACAGGGCCGGGGAGAGCCAGATCGAGCCTCGGTGTTACGAAACTTCCGGGCCCCCTCAGTAATTTTTGGCAACCAATTAAATGCATAGCATTTTCTTTAAACGTCGAGAACATTAGCTCAGTATAAATAATAAATGACAAGTAAAACTAATATTTGTTTTGTAAAATTAATAGATGTTCAGTAAAAATAATAAATGTAAAAATGTTAAATGTTCAGTAACAAATATAAATACTTAGTAGGATAATAGATGTTTAGTAAAATAATAAACGTTTGGTAAAAATAACAGATGACCAGTAAGAAAACAACAAGCGCCCAGTGACCTGTAGTCATTAGGCTGATTTATACAGGATGTCATCGAAAGTGCGACCCAAAATTCAAACATAGATGGTTTGGGTAAATGCAAGAAAGAAATTCTAATAGATTTTTGTGATTTAAAGCATCATAAAGCTGCTACAGAGCATTCTTTTACACTATCCTCAAGTTTGAGTGCCACTGTTTCTCTCTTTAGAAATAAGTAGACAATAAAACAATTCTAATTCAGTCGTGCTTCTAACTAATAGAAATTTGTTGTAAAACTTGGCTTTTTTATTGTAGAAACTACTAAATTTCGGTGAATTTATCATCAACTAACAAACAATAGAGTGGTTTATTAGCATCTTTTTAAAAATATTAACAGCCAGTCTTATAAAGGCCACTAATCTGACGTTAACTTTATTCGCTGTTAAAATAAACAAAAGCGCATCAAAATTTGTTTACTAATGAATAAAATGTCATAAGCACTGACGTTTTGATGCGCTTTTGTTTATTTTAACAGCGAATTAAAGTTAACGTCAGATTAGTTAGGGTTGCCATCTCTAAAATTGAAAAACCAGGACAAAGCTACTTAAAAATCCGGACCACAAAGATTTCTAAAAAAAAACATTAATTTTTTTTTTATTTTAACAGATACATATATTTAATGCACAAACTAATCAAAAACTTAAAAATCTCTTTAAAACAAAAAATAAACTGTTGACAAAGGTAAAAACTAAAAATTATGACTATGCGTAAACATAACATAAATGTTTAAATTAAATCTACAAATATTTAATTGAAGACTGGACTTCTGTTAACAGTTTTGACTGCTCAGGCTGTAACAAAAAATCATAAAATTCCAAACAAGTGTAATTAAGGTTAAACTTTACAAAAATCATATGTTTTACAGTTTCAAGTTGCAGTCTATTTCGTTCTTTGGTCAACTCCCGAATCACCTCATGGTTAAGCCATTTTCTTCGCACCATTTTAAATTTTAAAGCTCAATATTCTGTCAAAAATTCTTTAGACCTCATTTCTAAAATTTCACCCCTTCAGATATCTGACAACACTATCCTCCTCTCCTTTGACGTAGTTAACCTTTATCCTAGCATCCCTCCCGACGAATGTTTCACCCTCATTCACGAACGTCTAGTCAATAGTGACTTATCTAACGATCAAACTTTGTGTCTTTTAACTTTAATCAAACTATGTTTAAAACAAAATTTCTTTCTTTTTGACAAATCCTTCCTCTCACAGGAGTCGGGTCTAGCCATGGGGTCTAACCTCTCCCCCCTACTGGCCGAAATATTTATGGACAACCTTGAATCCGTCATTTTCAAAAACAATTTATTTAAAAAACATGTTGTCTTTTGGGGCAGATATGTTGATGATATCCTAGTCCTTTTTGAGGGAACACCTGAGTTAGCCCTGGCCCACCTAAACTGGCTTAACACGCTTCACCAGAACATCAAATTCACATGCGAACTTGAAAACAACTTATCCATTCCTTTTCTAGATTTGGAGATCTCCCGCAACACAACATCACATTCACTTGAGTTTAACATTTATCGGAAACCCACATGTACTGATTCTGTCATCCCCTTCTCCTCTCACCACCCCTTGTCGCAAAAACTGAGCGCCTTCAGATTTCTTTTTAGACGTTTACTTTCGACCCCCTTAAACCCTAGTAATTTCACCAGCGAACTCAACATCATAAAACAGATAGCTTCCAATAACGGCTACCCCCTTCATATTATTATGCCTATTTTCTATCGTTTACAATATACGCTATCTCACACCAAATTGTCAGCCCTTAGATCTTCTGATACAAGTAATGAACTCAACTCGTTTCGTTCGCTTCCCTACACCGCACCCTTTGTCAACTCCTTAAAAAACATATTTAAACGCTTTAATATTACCATTTCCTTTTCCACCCCCTTTTCTCTCAACAACATCCTAGTACATAATAAAGACCCCATCCCTTTACTAGACAGATCAGGCATATATCTTTTAAACTGTGGCTCTTGTGACTCTTTTTATGTGGGTCAGACGGGGAGGTCCTTCAGTAAACGCGTGTCTGAACACATGTCCTTATTAAAACCGAATTACATACATCAACTTGATCATAAAAAATCAGCATTTTCCTCACATATAATGGAAAAAAAACCATAAATTTGATCGCGACTCCGATTTAGAAATTTTACATATCTGTCCTAAGGGCAATATTTTAAACTTTTACGAGATCTTGGAGATTAGTTCCCGCTTAAACGATAATTGCCTCAATGAGGTCACAGACTTCGCCAACAGTAGCAATTACATTTTCCTGAATTTAAAACTCGATTAATTTTCATATTCATCTTTTTATCAATTTTTTGGCAATTTGTTGGCCACGATACGTATTTGCATTACTTCACCTTGACTGGACGCTGTAGATTAATAAATAATTCAATTCATTTTAACGTGTCTGTCGCCTCGTGCGTTGTCTTGTCCTGTCGATTTTAACTAATTTTAATTGTTTATTCATCTATGGCGTAACTTTTACTGCTTCCTGTCCTTAGGTAAGGTTTTTGATTGTATTGGCTTCTTTATATTTTAAGTTTGTTGGTTTTTAGCCTGAAGATGGTTTAAAAATTGTTAAACCGAAACATGTAGCCACACCACTTGTACCACCTAATTTACTATTACAATTTTATGAGGAAGACTGTGTGTTTTTATTACTTTTACTTACCATTTAACCTCATTGTGAGTATGGACCAAATCCGAAATTTCAACTGAGCAGTTATGAGAGAGAATATCCTTTCGACATTTGCATTATGTGCTGTAAGCGCATAAAAAAACTGGCATATTTTTATTAATTCAGAATATACTTCTGAGGATTTGCAGGACGAAAAGTATTTGGCCCACTTCTTGTGGAAGGGACGTTCTTTTCCGTCTGCAAATTCATTATTGGCAAAATAATGTTTTAATGCCGTGAACTGATCAAAAAGTTTTGAATCCTCAATATCTACTCCTTTTTCAAGGAGGTAGGAAATTGATGGAATAATGTCAGTTTCCCATTTAAGTTTCTCTAGGTCTTTGAGATTTAACCAATTAAATACTCTAAACTCATCAAATGGTTTAATCCAATTATTTAAATATTGATTTCCTGTATCGTAAAACCCAAAAACATTATTCGTGAAAACAAGGCACTCATTTTCAAAACCATCATCAGTTAATTTTTTTAAAAGCTCTCGAATTTTAAGCGGTAAGAAATTATTTTTTTGTCTTTCTTTTAAAGTACTTAAAACAGAATGTAAAATATCCATGACTTCAATTATAGAATTATCATGACGTTCCATGCGTTCAATGTTAGAATGGAAAACTGTCATTAAAGAGTGTACAAAATACAAATAAGGCTCAGAAAATTGATTTTCAAAAAATGATTTAAGAAGGTATGGAGGACTTTTTTCAGATAAAAAGTTGGCCTTTAGAGCATGAAACATTTTCAAAAGTCTCTCTACTGCGGGAAATAAAGATAACCACCTTGTTTTTGAATGGTATAAAAGTTGTTCATAATTACTGCCAACAAAATCACAAAACTCTCTAAGAGAAGCCACTCGCACAGTATAAATGTTAAAGTAATTAAATATCTTACATACAATACTTTCGAGGTCTGCGAAGGGCAAGGAATCACAGCAGGTATAAGTTGTGTTATTAAGGATGTGCGCTGGGCAGCCTATCCCTACCAACTTTTCATTAATCTTTGACTTAAGTTTACAAAAAATGTTGTTTGTACCCACTCTTCTCATACCTCCAAAGTTTGTATTGCAATTATCTCCCGAAAATGAAATGCACTTTTTTGTTAACTCTAATTTTTCCAAGTTGGATACCAGCATTTCAGAAACCATTTCTGCAGTTTCTCCATCTGTGCTTTGCAAATCAACAACTTTTATTTGCATTCCAATTTGACAGTCAAAGTACTGGATTAATATGGGAAACATTTTGAATGAGTTGTGGTTGCTTGCATCCGTAGATACACCAACATACGGAATTTCTTTCAGCTGATTGTAAATCAATTTTAACGTATAGGGTCCTAGAACACCAGTGATTATTGCTTCTGATTTTGTACGACCACAAGTTAATTTTCTTCCTACATCAGAATCATGATATATCTTTTTGTTAATCTAAAACAAAAATAAAAATTTGCAAAATTTTAAACTAGGTATCCTTCCGAATAATTATTACCTTTGCAGCACAATCCATTGAATTAAAAGAATGGTGATGCTCCACTGTATGATAAGCCAATGCAGCTTCAGCAGCCCTCACTGATTTATCTTCATTTTTTGTTACACTTACAAAATTTTGCAAACCCGAACTGCCCGACTGACTTCGCAAGTTTTTCTTATGTTTGAGGGTATTATTATGTTCTAGGATATCTTTTTTGCCCTTGTGACCAATGCTTATAAAACAATTGCAAATTACGCAACAGACTTCTGTATTTGTTCTTCCTTTTTCTATTGAGGGAAATTCTTGAAAATAATCTTCTGAAACTTTACAGTGTCGTTTCGGCATTTTTATGTGACTGAATCTGGCGTAGACCTGACAACACAAAAGAAAGCACAGCACAGTATTCAGACCACAAAACAATACTTAGTGCAGACTGCAGAGATCTTTGCACGTGATAGTTCGGACGCTTAATTAGACGACGCTTCACGAACGGCCGCAGCCGCTGCCGACTGCTACCGAATAGGGTAGGCGTCCGGTAGCAAATTTCGATTTTTTAGACGGATCTATCTTGCGAGATTAGGTATTGTTCTGTGCTTGCGAGTCAGTTTTTGAGTTTGAGACCTAGCGAAAATCCGGACCAATTATCAAAACCCGCCCGGACGTCCCCGGACAGCCATAAAACCCGGACATGTCCGGGGAAATCCGGACGTATGGCAACCCTAGATTAGTGGCCTTTATAAGACCGGCAGTAACAAACAAAAACAACTATAGAAATAACAGACAGTAGTTCTTTATACAAGTAGCTAAACTGCCACTTTGTTGCACGCGTGAGAAAGTTTAAAAAATGAGCCGAAGGCAAATTCTTTAAATCTCATAGGTGCAAAAAGAAGCTTTAGATACAAGTTGTATAAATAATTTTTTCGACTACCACATATTTATGCTAAAAGAGATTACAAAACGTCAATGTTATTTCAAGCCCCACGAGTGACTAAAGATGCTTTACGCATGTGTATTGTACAATATTTTATCTACGATAGAATCTAGAAAACACGATAAATATAAAAAAAATATTTAAATGTAAATTCAGATTAGTAGCAACCGGTCGTCATTTTGCGTCTATTACTAACGACGAAAACTCATGAAAGCATGTTATTAAACAGTCGTTTTACAAACTTAAAACTACCAACTAAAAGTCAATTTTACTCACTGTCGTAGATAAAAGTAATTATTCCGAGTAGCCAGCAACACTAAAATAACTAAGCTTAAACTATATCAATTGTTCAAAATGCCCCCCTTGAACTTCAACACAAACTTGAGCTCTGTGCAAGAGTGAATTTCGAACGCTTTCAAAAACACTAGGATTTTATTGAATATCTCAACATGCATCCTAAACACGTTGCCTTTACACTATTAACTTCTCTTCCATAGACAGCTTTTTTAATTGTACCCCAAATGAAGAAGTCTATTATGTTCAAATTTGACGAACAAGGACTCCATGCAACTGCACCACCTCTTCCTATCCATTTATTTACGGGATTCTACCAAAAAAATTTAGAGACCACAGCCAGCACAGGCGAGGTCCCGGGACCATGTCAACATGCATGTACTTGATATCAGAGAATTAGGATGGCTATTCACCGGTGTCCGGCGTATTACTCACGCCTCTTCCACATTCTGCATTATTTGCGTTTTACGTAGGCAGAAGAGGTATGGTTTTCGGTAGGTTAAAATTAAACCTGTGTGTTGTTTCAGCCACATTTGCCAGTATTCTTTTATTTATGTATTTGTTTCTTTTGTTGGATTAAGATATATTTTACACGTAATCGTGTGCATACATAGTAACAGTAAGATAACTAAATTTGTCGACTTTTAAAATTATGTGCGAAGAACCTGAATAATTTATATTTCTCGGTTTTAAAGATGTTTGTTATTTGTCTGCTAAAGCGTTAGAATAAGAATGAATTCCAATTCCCAACCTACCTTCATTCTACATTAAAATAAATAATGATTTGAAGTCGATATGGCAACACTTTTATACCAAAATATATCAAAAGATAAACAATTGGCGAAATGTAAAATTTGTCCGAATAAAATTATCATAACCAGAGGCGGGTCGATGAAAGGATTACACAGAAGCACTTTACAGTTCACGCAAAAGCAAAAGATGAAGAGCGACAGACATTTTTTGGTACCAGAAGAAAATAATGTAGTTATAGACGAGCCCCAACGCAGCTCATTATCAGCACAGAAATACATTATTTAACTTAAAACATTTTTCTTTGGAATTTGCATTCGGAAATTTTACCCTTTCGGGACCATTTTTGGGATATTCGGGACTAGTCTCAGGACTTGAAATTTAGCTCCAACAAGAACCACATTTGTTGACGTACAGCAAGCGGAACATCCTCGAGAAGTTCCTTTGGAAACGGACATTTCTTGTTATGTGGGGGTTTTCCTGTTCCCAAATGTAGTAATTGTGGTACTTAGTTATCCCACGTCTGGAAAACGTGGCCTCATTAGTAAATAAAAGTTTCTGTATAAATTCGGCATCATTTCTGTTCTGTTCTAAAAGCCACTCACAAAACTATCCTTCTAGCATAATCAGCAGGTTCCAAAGCCTACACATGTTGAAGATGATAAGGGTACAGTAAATTTTCGTGGAGAGTTTGCCATACTATCTGCCTAGATATACCAACGGTTCTAGCTATTCCTCTCGTACTAACTGAAGGAATTTTCTTCGACCATCAGCCGCATCAATTGTACTATTTGTTCTTTACCTACCACAGTCCCTGAATTGAGGCTGAACAGTTCCACTCTCACACATACGCTGATGAAGCCTTATAGAGGTCTTCGGAGAGGGTTGTTGACGATTAGCATAAGTTTGTTGATAACGTCTTACCGCTTCTCTTGCATTTCCGTTGCACTGACTGTAAATAAAACGCATATCTGCATGTTCTGCATTTGTGAAGAACCTGTTCATCTTCTGTTCGAATATTGAGACACAACCGTAGCAATATTTGCAGACCGTTTTTAAAACCTACCTTAAGTTTAATTTGTAATATTACAGCTGTTACTGACTAAAGCTCAAAAAAAAAATATATAACAGCCTCCTAGTGTTCACATTAACAAAACGGTGGGATTTAAATTTGAAAATGGTGTAAAAGGATCCTCATTAAAAGCTGTATGGAGCTTTACTTAAATAACAAAAATGTATTAGTTTTTTTCTTGTATTTACCTAAACTATCCGCCCCTAAAGTTTGGGTTACACTTTAGATGACACCCTGTATAGCCAATAACGGACCCGGTTGAATTTTATAATGCGAGGTGGTAACCAAGGTTTATAATTTATAATCAACCAAGTCCGTTATTTGCGTATCGGCCTTGCTGTGTGTTGTTCAAGATTTTTTGTAAACGGTATATGGGGGTTATTAATTATGTATGTATGTAATAAAAAATTTATACATTTTAAGAACAATCTATTAAACATATTTTTAAAAATCACGTGATTCTTAACGGCTTGTAGCCGTTATAATCTTTTTTTACGCTATTAACTTATTACGTCCTTTTACAATAAAAGGAAGTATTGTATTCTCCCTAACAATTCCAAATTGACTTTTCAACGGATCTTCACGTTTTAGAGTCCCCTGAACTCAAAAAACATGTTTTTGTTCATTGGTCTGTCTGCCAGTCTGTGTGTGTGTGTGTGTGTGTGTGTGTGTGTGTGTGTGTGTGTGTGTGTGTGTGTGTGTGTGTGTGTGTGTGAGAACAGAATATCTTAAAAACAAAATAAAAGGGGGTATGACGTTGAAACTTCATACCGGGTGAATATTCCAAAACCGAACATAGGCAATTAACATGGGAAAAAGGTTTATAATGACACCAATCGAAAGAAGATTTTTGTTCTCATCTAATGATATGCGAATTAGTTAATTTTCAGTTGTATTTCTTTATTATTTTATCGAAGATAAACGGGCTGCGCGCTAGGGTGGAGCGAAATTTTTTTTTTCTGAATTTTGATTTGGGCAGGTTTGGGAAAGTTGCTGTATTAATATGCAATCTAAACTGTATAATTTTTATTTTTATATTAATAATTTTTGTACTGCCACAAAAGCTCTGAAGATTTTAATTATTTCTGTTTTAGATAAATATTCAAGATTCACAAATTCTTATTAAAACACATATTAAAATTATGTTTAGTGTTTTATTTGGCACACAATACACATTTAAACATTTTTACAATAAAACAAATAATGAAACATAAACATACTAACTACAATAAAAAACCGAAAAATTGCAAAAGCTACTGTGGGCGGTATTGCTTTTTAGTGTTGAAAAGAGGCATAATTTTGCTTGATTCCAACCTGGTTCTTATTAAGCCATCTCGTCTTAAGGGTCCACAGACAGCAGTGGAAGCTTCTGTTACAATTTTTACGCATCTTTCTGTGGCCTGAGTGTGGCAAGGAAAATCCTTTATCATTGGTAATATGACGTCATCGATTATAGTCTGATCAGTAATAGCTTGTAAAATAGTCTCGTTAGTTACAAATTTGGTAAGCGGTGACTCGGTTACATTTTTCCAATTTATAATATTAATGTAATCATTTACAGAAAAATCAAAAACAGGCACTTTAAAAGTACGAATAGCGTTTGAATGCATTTTTGTTTTCCGGGTTTTCAAAATCCTTCTCAGCGCCAACTCTCTTACATGTTTTCGGGTGTCGTCTAACATGGCTAACAATATACTTTCAGGGTGCCCAAAAAAACCGTTTCGCTGGATTACTGGATCAATAATATCCTTTAAATCGCGAGACAAGTAGCGCGAAAGCAATATTGTTTGATGTAAATGCCTAGCTCCGAAAACGCATGATGGTTTGGTCTTAATGTTAAACCACATAGGTGCATAAACTTTTAACACAAATGTAGTCAAAGTTAACAAATTCTCAGATGGTTTTTCTGAAGAAATGTAAAGCCTGAGAATCCGGTTCGCTGTAGTGAGCCACCTGGTATGCACAATTTTGCCAGGATTTCTCTTAGATAGGTTTTCATTACAGTGTCCAGAGTCAATGGCTTCACACATTTCCAGTAGATACAGCTGATCTGTACTTAAATCCTGTTTATTTGTCAACTGTGGCAACGTACATTTAATGACTTTAAATTCAACGAGAGAAAGTTGCTCACACTTATTTAATGATTGTCCAATAAGGCCAGTAAAACTTTGGGGTCCAGTTGTCCTTCCATCGATGTGCTCGAAAAGATGTTGCAAAGTGAGCACGTTCGCATGTAGCTGACAGACAATCCATTGTAAAAGATGTTTGAGGCGTAACTCCAGACGCCGAATCACACCTCCTTGAGTCCCCGTATTGACTGCAGTTCCATCGCATCCAATTGCAATAAGTTTTTCAAAATCAATATCCTTCGAGGACAGAAAAGAAAAAATTCTATTGCTTATTGCTTCAGCTTTTCCAACCTTCAATGCAATGTGTCCCATATACTCGGATCCTGGCTCTTTTATTAAGCTTATGTGTTCTTCAATTATTATTTTTTGCCGGTTATCCTCCAAGGTTAAAGTTCTGTCTTTACGTCCATCAAAATATAAACCAAACTGATTAGAGTCGATTACCAACGGCTTATTAGTGAGGACATCTCGTTCCTTTGCTCGAGCTCGGCGAATTTTACTCCTGTCCACAACGTTAGATACATCATCCTGTGAGATGAAGCCAACATCTTGTAGTACAGCAGAAACGATGGCAGCTCCTGCTCGGTCCGAAACACAATATCTGTCCAATGTTCTGGCGACAACGGGGAATTCCTTCACCACCGCATGAGACTGAACGTTTTGTGGTTGTGCTACACTTGGTACACTATCTTGAGAGAATCTGAAACTTGAACTACAACAAGGAACAGGTTCTGTTGGTTTGCTTTTTTCTTGAAACTCATCACGAAGGCGTTTTCTTGCCAATGATTTCGTATTTTTTTTAGTAGTTTCTCGATCTAGCCCTCCTATTGCCATTTTCCGGTCAGTACGTTGATCAAGTAGAAAGTTTCGCTCCTTGATAGGAATTTTTCGCTCTTTTTCACACGAACAGGAGTCGAAAGATGAGCATCTACATGTCCCTATATCAAAAAGAATCTGTGCTTTTTCTTTAAATTGTTGAAGTTGTTGGCGATAGCTGTCGACATTTTTTCTACTTTTATATGGTTTTAATAAATCGCGATACTTATTGTAGTATGATCGTATTCGTCTCAAAATGCTCCTTTGGTCTATTATGGGAATTGACGCTCTTTTCCAGACTATTTCCAACTTCACAGCGACTTCTTCATATGTTATGGTAACTATGTCCTTATATAGTTTTTGTTTAGAATGATGCACCCACAAAAAGCATTTCAATACATCTTCATAGGTAGGCAAAACATTATATGGCAAATCACATCCAGGGCCGAATACAGGACAAGTCACTTCACTTCTTAACATTGCCATAATGTTTAGAGGGTAGCTATCATAAACAATATAAATATTCGATGTATAATTTGTTAATATTTCACTGCAGCACACAATAATTCTTCTCTAAATGTCACGCACATGCAGTCTTCGAGAGGTCAACGCACACTGTTTTATGCACGTATTGCACGATCGTGGAAGAGGGAACGGGGGTTGGCAGGAAGTGATTAAATGTCGCTACAATCTACGTTACACTATCGGTGAACGAATAAACATAATTTTTGTGTATTTTTAAGGATAATAATCAGCTCCCTTGCCGATCAAAAGAGTATCAGGGAAAATTTAGTATTGACATATTTTTTCAAAATTCAACGGTGTTGTGGCAGTACTAAGCATTAATATTTTTGTAAGATACTTTATATTTGGAATAAGAGTATGACAGAGCATCAATCCCGCACATGCCGATTTTGATATAGGGTAAAAAAAATATTTCCATATAAGACCGCTCCACCCTACTGCGCGCGCTATTGCGTGGTCTATCCTAATCAATTTACCACATTTTTAGGCCTATTACGTTGGGCCATTCCGTTCTGTTACACACTCCGCCCCTGCCTCCCTCTGCCGTCCACCTGACCAAAGAAGGGGGCCCTCGGGGCCCCACCTCTCTCCAAGGGTGCCCTCGAAACTCCGTTCCTCTCTAAGGTGGCCCTCGGGGCTCCGTCCTTCTCCAAGGGGGCCCTCGGGGATCCGTCCCTCTCCAGAGGCCCTTGGGGTTCCGCCCCTCTCAAAGGAGCCCTCGGGGCTAGGAGCCCCTTGGAGAGGGGTGAAGCCCCGAGGGCTCCCTTGGAGAGGGTCGGAGCCCCGAGGGCCCCCTTCTTTGGTCAGGTGGACGGCAGAGGGAGGCAGGGGCGGAGTGTGTAACAGAACGGAATGGCCCAACGTAATAGGCCTAAAAATGTGGTAAATTGATTAGGATAGACCACGCAATAGCGCGCGCAGCCCCGTTTATCTTCGATAAAATAATAAAGAAATACAACTGAGAATATCCCTTATGCAAATTTAGTTGGAAAGTTACCATGGTAACGGCGAAAATTGATAATCGGAAATTTACCGGGAAATTTCCACTTCTGTCACTGTCATCAAAGTATTTAGAAACAATGAAGCTCTGAACAAAGTCAGTAGGCCGATACTGATTGTTGCTACTGTGTTTTTTCATTCGTGATATTCTCTATCAAAATATAACGCGTGCTCAACAAATTTCCCTATGGAAATATTTGGAAATATGTTATGCAGCTATTTTTTTTTCAACAAAAGCATTCGTGCATGCCTCCAAGAAAAAATCCCTCCTCCTTCGGAGTCGGGATTTTTTCAGTTGGCATGCACTCATGCTCTTATTGAAAAAATAGCTGAAGAACATATTTCCAAATATTTCCGGAAATTTTTCAAGCACTTGTTATATTTCTACTGAAAATTCACTAATTCGCATATCATTAGATGAGAACAAAAATCTTCTTTCGATTGGTGTCATTATAAACCGTCTAAGTTAAAATGGGGAGCAGCAATCTGCAAAAAACCTTTTTCCCATGTTAATTGCCTATGTTCGGTTTCGGAATATTCACCCGGTATATAAGTTTTGTTGTTTTGTGTATTATCTAGATGAGACAGCAAGCTTTTGAAGAAAATCGCATAACCGGAAGTATGGTGTTGGCTTTTGTGATTTTTCAGTTTTTTTCAATTTTTTTCAAAAACGGCTCTAACGATTTTTTTCAAGCTTCGCATTTTTATTACATTTTTAATGTGTATTGATGTGAGATAGGTGATCATTGTTGATTGATATGAAACAAAATAACAAGCTC
Organism: Agriotes lineatus; assembly: GCA_940337035.1. Classification (NCBI taxonomy): domain Eukaryota; kingdom Metazoa; phylum Arthropoda; class Insecta; order Coleoptera; family Elateridae; genus Agriotes; species Agriotes lineatus. Next base: position 81,046 of record CALNHX010005967.1, on the reverse strand, counting down.
ATTATGAATATAACGGTCCTAGAACTGTTATAGAACATTGTTTTGTATTTAGTTACTATAGAAACAACAATCACTCACTTTATTTAGGCAAACAATATTTGTCATATTCAACAGTATTTTTATTAGTTGATGGCACAAAAAATGTTATACGAGACTCAATCGTAAAGTGTCTTACTGGAACAGTCCTCAAAATATAGCAAAACCCAGCCCTTCAGGCCTCGTTCTTCTAACTTTTTTTGGCCAGCGGCCGTCATGAAGGACTTTATTCATTTTAAATCACGTCATCTTTGACGGCCTTCGGCTGTTATTTTATGCAATACCAACTTATTTTTACTTGTTTTCGGGTTCGTTATCTGTGACGATAAGTTCAACTTCCCGTATGCTTGTTGGTTGGTATGACAACAACAAAATAACAAGCCCGTTATTAATATAACAATCCTAGGACTCTTATAGAACATTGTTTTGTTTTTAGTTACTATAGAAACAACGATCACTCACTTTATTTAGGCAAACAATATGTATCATATTCAACAGTATTTTTATTAGTTGATAGCACAAAAAATGTTATATGAAACTTGATCGATAAGTGCCTTACTGGAACAGTCCTCAAAAATAGCAACACCAGCCGTTCAGGCCTCGTTCTTTTCACTTTTTTTTTGTCTGTTCTAAGGCACTTACCGATGTTGTAACGTAATATACTATTAATAGCCGGTGGCTGTTATGAATAACTTTTTATGTGTTGTTTAGTTCAGTTAAAATACAACAACAGTATAGTATAATAAATGTAATAATATCTTTTTTTATTTAGCATTTTGCTAAGATACAACAACAATGTTCAGTAAAAATTATAGATGTTGAGGGAAAATGTAGAGTAGGTACAAATAATAAATGTCTAATTCAAAAACCATACAAGGTCAGTAATAATAAGTTCAATTTTCAATAAATCAATGCAATAAATTAAATGCACGGTTTTCAATGGGATAAAAGTGCACATACAGGTGTTCTAATAAACTTTGGTTATTAGGTATATATAAATATACTAGCTGTTACCCGCAACTTTGTACGCGTGAGGTTCGTTATTTGTGTATTAAATAATGACTAATTATTTCCTGTCATCCCATCCCATACCCGTCCCCATCCCTGTCCCCGTCCCTATCCCCGTCCCTTTTCCCGTCCGGTCTTGTCCCGCCCCGTTCTCTCACCGAACTGTCAAACGCGCAAACTGTCAAACGCGCGAAGGTTAAATAGTCGTTAAGTTTTCTGAAATTTTCCAATATTCTGCGCAATTTTCTTAATTTTTCTTTCTGTAAGAACCTTCTACGAAGTATTAGAAAAGCCATAAAATAAAGATGAATGAAATCGGTAAAGTCGTTCTCAAGTTATGGCGTGACCAAGGGAAATAGGCATTCATTTATGGTTTGCGGAAAGTTCGTTCCCCACATTTCGTTCCCCACATTTCGTACCCCACATTTCGTTCCGGGGATATTTCGTCTCCCCACATCTCGTATCCGGAAACTTTGTCCCCGAGCGAGCTCAATTTGTCTCCTAGCTTCCACGGTGTTGAAAAACGAGTACAGCGATCGGAATGCAGTTGGAAAAATGAAAGATATTTTAATTAATTTATTTATTATAATAAACTGATGAGAACTATATACAGTATGTCCCCGGATTGAGTTTAGAAGAGAGAACTAAATTTTATTTTTAGTTTTACCAAAGAGCATATGCTCTTTGGTTTTACATAAAAATGTTATAGGAATTATAATTCCTGCTTGGTTTCTAGAGAATTTTAAGAAATTTTTCAGTATTTCAAAAACAAAGTCGGCCTTGACAGTCAAGCAAAAATTATTTTCTTTTCAGGTAAACTACCCTTTTTGTTCATGATACGGCAAAATATTACTAAGAAAAGTTGTTCAGAATGAGAAATTATGGCCCTATAAAAAATATTAGGAAGATACGTACTTAGATTAAACCGTCATTTTTAATAAATACAATTTATTTTGTTCTTATCATAAATATATTAATTAAAATATCTTTCATTTTCTAACTGTATTCCGATCACTGCACTCGTTTTTCAACGCCCTGTAATCTAGGAGACAAATTGAGCTCGCTCGGGAACGAAGTTTCCGGGTACGAGATGTGGGGAGACGAAATATCCCGGGAACGAAATGTGGGGTACGAAATGTGGTGAACGAAATGTGGGGAACGAACTTTCCGTGTGTTAATATGTAAGATGTAATAGATGTAATCTATTTTTTTTTGTAAGGGATGGGAAAGCAATAAATAAAATAAATAAAAAGAAATAAATATTACAACTAAGTAATTTTGTTCAGTAAAAAATTAATTTCTAGTAAATAAAATAAAAGACCAGCAATCTAAAATGTTAAGTAAAATAAGAAATATTATATAATACGAGGGCTGCTCTCTTTCTTTTGAGCTTAACTAGTAGGCCATGTTTGTTGGGAGCAACTGTCATTGTAGAATTTTATGCTAACCTTTTGTAAGCCTAACACAAGCGACAGCTTGAAAAAATGTCAATTTGACGTATTTGTTCTTTCCAGGGTAGGTGCGGCAGATCAATGTCTCCTCTCACTTTAAAGCACTTTAGAGTAAGATGGGACAATGATCTGTCCGTACCCTAATCGTTGTCCCCTCTCACTTTAAAGTGCTTTAGAGTGAGAAGAGACAACAATCTGTCTGTACCCAGGAAAGGGCAAATACGTCAAATTGACATCAACGCACCCTAGCTTTAATGAATTTTTCAAAAATCATAAAATATAATAATGAGCATTTTCGAGCTATAATTTTTTATAATTTCAAATTGAGATTAAGCCATCAAGAATGTTTTAATGCATTGAAGGAGGTGTTTAATTATGAGTCCTGTTCATTAGCTATTATAAAACTCTGGTATAGGTAATAGATTTCGTAGTGTTTGTGAATCTTTGAAGGATGAACTTCGTCAAGGTCACTCAAAGAGTTCTTTTATCGATAGAAACATTAAGGTTTTACAAAGCACTTTTGAGCAAGACCGTCATGTTACTGTTCACACCATTCAAGCAATCCTAGGGATTGGTGTGAAAGCAATTAACACCATCTTACACAATCATTCAAAGCTACAGAGGCTTTGTGCCCATTGGATACCGTAGAATTTAACAGCAGCCCAAAAATCAGATCGTGGTAATTGGTGCAAAGTCATACTTAAACGCATTGTTCATGGATCGTCTAATTTGATACTTATACAATATTGTCACAGGTGATGAAAGCTGAATTTATTTATATGATCCTGATAAAAACAGCAACCAGCTGTTTGTGTATTTTCAAATAGTCAGCTCCAAGCTCCAACAAAAGTCGTCCGTAAAAAAGTAGAAACAAGAGAATTGTTGCCACCTTCTTTGGTATTACTGGGACCATAGCAACTGTAGCGCTTGATGATTGTTGTATGGTTAATTATGATTAGTATACTATGGTTTGCTTACCAAAAGTTCTTCAAAACAATCACCAAAAGTTGGCTAAGAGGAAAAGTCATGCTGCATCATGATTGATAATGCGCATGCACCTACTACTGCTCGAACAATAGCGTATTTAAACGAGCAAAACTTTGAATTGATGGGTCATTCGCCATACAACCCAGACATGGCACCTAAGTAATGACTTATTTTTGTTTGCTCAAGTTGAAGATAAGTTGCAAAGAGGTGCGTTTTTCAACGGCCCGTGAAGCTATTGTTGCTTTCAAAAAGAGGTAAATAATGTACCTTCAGAAACATGTATAAAATGTTTTGAAAAGTGGTTCCTTTGGATCCCAAAATGTATATATATACATACAGACATACATAATCTATAACCCCTTATACCGTTTACACAGTGTTGGGATGCCAGGCGCACCAAGCTGCTGAGGGTATGTGCATTTTTAAATTCAGCCGAGGTACTTGACGTAGTGGAGCCTTTCTAAGCTAGAACACTACGTCCGCTCTCCAGATGTTCACCCAACCAAGTACTGACCAAGCAAACTGGAGCTTAACTTTTACAAGTGCTGTGAGATGTGCAACATCGCTCAGCTGTACTGCCGGCATATAGACTGTAATGGAGAATAATTTGAAAAGTTAAAATAAAACTTTTATTAATTAATAATGTGTTTTAGTTTGTTAGGCTCAACGCTAAGAGATCAGCCCCTGCCCAAAAAAAATGGTCAACAAAATAATATTTTTAAAAATATTAACCAAATATAACTTAGGTATTCTATTAAACATTTTTTATATTACTTGCTCAGTTCGCTGTTTTCTGTAGTTTTGGCCTTCTAGCTTCCTCTTTAGATTCTGAAAATTCCAAATCACTAGTTTAATGTGAACAAATCAAAATTTTTGGGCTCCTCTTGCACAGCCATTTTCTATTATATTCGAATGACGGGAAACAGAACTTCTAAAATAGGTATACAGTCAGACCTCGCCGTTCGCGGGGGTTACGTTCCAGAAGAATGCCGCGAAGCGCAAAACCGCGATGCGCAAGTTATCACATAAATGATAAAAACGGGGTTAGGTTCCATTAACTAGATTTATTTATACTATGCAACCTCAAAAAATTTCGACAGAAACGCTCGAGAAAACGGTAAAGCTTGAACTAAAAGTTCATACGTAACATAAGACTGCCACTTGAATCTAGAGCTTGAATGTCCATTTGTTTATTCAAGCTATAATTTTACAATGAAGGTCACTAACCTGACGTTAACTTGAAATCGCTGTTAAAATAAACAAAAGCTCATCAAAACGTTGGCGCTTATGACATTATTCATTAGTAAAAAAAAATTTTATGCCCTTTTGTTTATTTTAACAGCGAATTAAAGTTAATGTCTGATTAGTGGTCTTCATAAGACTGGCCGTTAGTGTGTGAAAGTTGAAACTGTTAACGTTGGCAATTAAATCTGCGAACGGCAAAGCAAATATTCGCGAACGGCAAAGAAAAGGGAGCACAAAGGTGCCCCGCATAAAATCAAATCAGTGAACCGCAAAGCCGCGAACGGCGAGGTCTGACTGTACTTTGATTTTTTTTTTAATACAACCAGATCAGCATACTTAACGCTACACATGGTCTTGTGAAATGTAATAAAAATATTGCACACATTAATTAGAAGGAGGACATCTCGGTTCCTCTATGGCTAGTTGTAGTTGTTATCGGATTTGTCTGATGATAACACAAATATCCTGGGGAAGTTGGCGTTTTAAGCTTGTATGTAGATGTCTTTCACCAAGAGAATAGTTGACAGCACTCGCGCACGCATTGATTGTATTATATCTAGGGCTAATCATTCCAGGTGGAATAGTAGCTTCTCATTTTTTTCTGATGAGTTACTCCACGTTTTCCTTGCTTTTATTCTACAGTTCATTATACATCTTAGCCTTTTCTGCTATTTTTCTCCATTTACTCCGGACCTGGATTTGCTTCCTCCATCTTTGTATTCCCACTTATTATATTTTTTACTACTTGATTCTCCCATCTGCCTTTTGGTCTTTCTCTTAGTTTGCTGTCATATAGTTTGTACTATGTGATCCTCTTCAACTCCATACTGTCCTTCATTCTTTTTATATGTCCATATCAGCACAGTCTTCTTACTATGTCCTTTTAGAATTATTATTATTATTATGAGCCTATTAGGTCCCACTGTTGGGCAAAGGCCTCCCCCTCTTCTTTCTATTTCCTTTTGACTGTTGTCTTCTTACACCAAAGCTTTCCTCCCATTTGTTCTATTTCTTCATCCCATCTAACTTTTGGACGACCTCTCTTCCTGTTTCCTCCCCTTGGTATCCATTGTGTTAACCACTTGGCCCATCTCTCTTCTGACATCCTGCCTAAGTGTCCTGCCCAGTTCCATTTTAACTTTTTACACTTCACTAATACGTTTTCGGTCCGTGTTTTGTTCCGAATGTCTTTTAAGCTCACTTTGTCACTTAGTTTAAGATTTAACATTAATCGTTCCATTTTCGACTGTGTTGTTTTTAGTTTATTGAGTAATTTTTTAGTCAAACTCCAAGTTTGAGAACCATATGTCAGAGTTGGGATAATGCACATGTTAAACACTTTTCGTTTTAATGAAATTGAAATTTTCTTTTTAAATATGTTTTTTAAAGACCAGTAGTTCTTCCAAGCAAGATCGATCCTTCGTTGCACTTCCCTTTCAGTTTTGTTGTCAAATGAAATTAATTGTCCAAGGTAGATGATGGCTTTTACGTATTTAACTTTTTGTCCGTCCAAGATGATGTCTTCTGATTTCCTGTTCGATATAACGCTAGTTTTGTCAAAGTTAATTTTTAGACCAACTTTAGCACTTTCGATATTTAACTCTTCTAGCATTTGCTTTAGTGAGGTTCTGCTCTCAGCTAACAATACTATGTCGTCCGCAAATCTCAGGTTTGACAGTTTTTTCCCATTAAATGTTACACCTGGCTTTTTCCAATTTAAGTTTCTAAATATTTGCTCTAGTGTGCAGTTGAAGAGATTTGGCGACAGAGGATTGCCCTGGCGTACACCTCTTTCTAGATGGAAGTATTCTCCCTCTCTTACTAATCATATATTTGCCTTTCCTTGATTGTATATTTCTTCTATAATTTTGGTGTATTTTCGAGAAATATTTTGTTTTTTGAGTGCTTCTAACATTGGAAGGTGCTCCAGGCTATCAAATGCTTTAGAATAGTCAACGAAGGCTAAGTGTATAGGTTTATTGTATTCGCTACACTTCTCGATTGTTTGATTTACTGTCTGTAAGTGGTCAGTAGTGGAGTAACCACTTCTGAAACCAGCTTGTTCTGGAGGTTAGTTTATATTGAGTGTTTTGATGATTCTTTCTTTTATGCAAATAATTTATAGGTTGTAGAGATTAAACTTATAGGTCTGTAGTTTTTTATTTCGTCCCGGCTTCCTTTTTTATGTATTAAAATTAAAGTAGCACTGCTCTGGTAGTTTCTCTTCAGACAGTATTTTGTTATATAGTTCTTTTAGGATTTCAACGCCGTCTATAGGTAAGGCTTTTATGTCCTTGTTGGTTATTCCGTCCGGCCCTGGTGTTTTTTCTCTACCTAATTTAGTTATTACTTTCTGTATTTCATCCTTTTCTATTGGTTGCCATTCCGCTTTTGTCTCTTCTAATGTTTCTTGTTTTTCAGCTTTGTTTGCTTTATTGTCGCTCTTAAATAAGTCTTTATAATATTCTGTTGCTATCTGTATTATTTTCGTTCTTGATTTTTGTGTTTCCCCAGTTTGTCTTTTAGTTGACTTATCCAGTGTTTTCCATTCTCCAGTTCTTTCTTTAGTTTTCTAGTTGAGCCAGTTTCTTCAATTATAGTTTCAATTTTGCTCTTTTCATAGCTTGTTAAGTCTTTTCTGATCTCCCTTTTAACGAGTTTATCTAGTTCAGCATATTCTATTTTCGCTTTACTATCTGTCCCTTTTTTTAATATTTCCTTTTTGTTGATTAAGTTCTTGGTTTTTTGTGATAGTTTTTTGTCTTGGGTCCTTCCCTTTTTGGTAGCTTGTTTTTTTTGTTTTATTTATGGTGTTTTCAATCCAGTTGTATAATTCTTGCACCTTAGCTATTTTTTCCAATGTGTTCTTGCATTGTAATATTTTTCTTTAATTTTGTTTCTAAATTCTTCTTCAACTATATATCTGTCTTCTTCTGCTCCAGCGTTAATTCTTTGATATCTTTCTTTATCTCTCTTTTCTTTGTTAAATATCAGTGTCGTTCGTAACATTCTGTGGTCGCTACTCAGTTCAAACCGGTTTATTATGCCTGATTTTGTGACCATTTCGTTATTTGTAGTTAACATAAAGTCAATTTCGTTTCTATATATACCATTAGGAGATTTCCATGTCCATTTCCTGCCTGATCTAGCTTTAAAGAAGGAGTTTGTTATATATAACTTATGTTTTATTGCGAAGCTTATTAGTTCTCTTCCCCTATCATTCCTTTTCCCGCAAACCTTTTAGAATATTCCTTGTTTAAAAGTTGGTAAGTCTTTGGGTCTTTTATCCTCTGTTCTCTTTGGTCCAAATATTCTTTTTATGAAATTCTTTACATACATTCTCAATCTCTCTTTCTCTATACTTCTGAGGCTTATTGCTTCCGTAGCATATGTTAGGGATGTGCGGTACGATCCGATATTTTGAAGTACCGGTACTTTGTCTTCCGATACTCGATATTTTGTACCGGTATTTCAGTCAGCGATCCAATCCAATACGATTTATTTTTGGTCAGTATCGGATCGGCAGGATTGATCCTGGATTTTTGCCGCCAGTCTAGAAATAATTCATCTTTTGACTATATAATGAAATTTTTTATTTTTAATATAATAAGTTTTAAAACTATAAATTTTGAAAAAACCAAAGGGAAAGGTTCCAAAATATGCCCTTTTTCTTCAAGGGTAAAAAACCTAAGCCATGTGCAAATATTACTTTTATTGAACTAACAGTTCTTGAAGTCTTAAAAATGGTCGCACGTAGATAACTTTCAATAAGTTATTTTCAGCTTCTACAAACGCAAGAACAAAAATCAAAACAAAATGATTTTGCTGAACCGAAATGTTTCTGTTTAATCTGTGTACGTATTACGCTTCGGATTTCGACTGGTACAGCAAAATTGTAATTAATGAGTTGTAAAGTAATGACTACCTCTGGTGAACTGGAGCTCTCATGTATCCCAACAAATTTTATGGTGATGATTAAATATCCAAAGAGAACTTCATTATTCAGCTTAACTATTTATAACAGCAACGGCAACTTCTCACAAGGATAACGCAGCGAAATTCGGTAAATCCCCGAGAAAAATTTTATACCCGAGATTATAAAAAATTGTGCCTATAAGGCAATTGCCACAATTGTGTCACTCGTCACTCCATCGCGGTCGTTGTGGGTGTTCGGTAAATTAATTAACAGTTCTGTTTTTATTATCAGTTTTCTTTTATTATTCAGTGAAATTGTGGTTTATATTGTGTTTTTTTAAACAAATATGCCACCTTCAACCAGTAACGTTTGGAAAGTATTTATTAAGACAGATTCTGGAGGAAAATGCAGACTGTGTCAGTGTGAAGTTAAAAGTTCAGACGGAACTACAAATGTAAGAACAGTTCGAAAACGAAAAGAGAATAATGGCCATAATTTATTTACTTATAAAAATAACTATATTAAGTGGTATATCGTTAGAATCTTTGAAAAATTGCCTTTTTTATAAAGTCATGGCTGACTATGGTTTCCATTAGAAAAAACACAGGTTTGTGTCATAACTCAAAAATTATAGCTTAAATAAAAAATTTGGTTGGATTTTGTTAATAACTACATAATTGTTTACAACTTTTTTCTTTACAAATTTTTTCTAAAATTAATAATAACAGAGCTATAGGCACCGAACTAAATTAGAAAAAATATTATTTTTGCGAAATATCTAGTTAGGCTTGCATTTTTTCTAAAAAACAAAAAGCTCATTAAATTGAGCTCGTAAAACTGCAATTCTTTCCCCATTTAACAGTCTTTCTATCTCAAATACTTTCCTAGTTCCCCATGCTGAACATTCAAATAAACTCACCCTGTATACTTTTAATGTTTCAGTTATTATATTTATGTTAGTTTTAAAGTTTTTGAGCGTTTATGTATACTATTTAATAAATGTATTTCTAATACTGATTTTTCAATTGTTGATTTCTTGATTGTTACGCCACTATTATTGCTAAACTTCTATTTGCTATACTAGGACTCGAAGTGTGGCATAAATAAATTTAGAAAATATCCCGGATCGATTGTGTACCGGTATTTCATGTACCGGTACTTTTGTATACGATACTGCTCCGAACCGGTACTTGTAAGTCGATGCGATACGATACGATAGTACCGGTACTTTTCGGTGTATCGAACATCCCTAGCATATGTAACTACGGGTCTGATGGCTGCCATATAAATTCTGTTTTGTGTCCCTACTTATTCTTTTGCTCTGCATAAAGATTTTATATTTACAGTACATCCTGTGGCCTGCTTGTATTCTTCTTGCTATCTCGAGCTTCCTTTCATTTCTGTTGTTAATCATCGTCTCTAGATATTTAAAGGTAATGACTATTTCGAGCTTAAAATTTTCATTTTTACTGTCATTGTTTTCCCTGTCTATTAGGTACTGTATATTTTGTTTTTCGCTGGTTTATCTCCAGTCCTCTTTTGTTGGCTTCATTTATAATTTCTGTATGGTTTCTTTAAAGCTTCTCCTATCTCTTGCTATTAAAATTAAGTCATCAGCGTAAGGATTCCAAATCCCTAGTTTAATTTGAAAAAGCAAAATTTTTGCGCTCCCCTTGCTCAGCTATATTCTTTGAAATTTCTTTATACTTATGATGCATTTACTGTAGGTATCACTTACCTTAGATTAGATTAGATTAGATTAGATTTCACGACTGCCTTTTGCTGGCATGCGCACGTCAGCGCTTTGGGCTTTGTGTACTGTCGGGAGTTTTCAAGTTAGCAAGCCGACATCCGTATCTTTTACTAGACTTGCAATGTCCCCTACTAGTTTGCGGTTGTCAATAGAGTTAAGGCTCCAATCGAGTTGGTGTCTTTTACGCTCTAATGCTGGGCATTCAAAGAGGATATGATAGGCTGTTTCATCATCCTCTTGGCATAGTCTGCAAACAGGTTCATCTCTATAGATATTGATCCTGTGCATAAATTCTCTGAATGCTCCAGTGCCTGTTAGTAGACTGACTACTTGCTTGATTCGAGTTCTGTTCAGTCTCAACAGGGTTTTGGTGGTATGTGGATTCGGAGTTTTTAGCAATCTTTTGCAGTGTGTTGCTTGATTGTAGTTTCTCCACCTTAGTTGGTGTGCGGTATTGACCCATTCATTAATGGCTGAGCGGGCTTGGTTTTTCTGGATGCTTAGACCAGGTTCTGGACCGGTCATTGCATTACGGGCTGCTTCTTTTGCGAGCTTGTCCGCCTTTTCGTTTCCTTCAATACCTTGGTGACCTGGGATCCAGCATAATTTTACTGTATTTCCCTGGCTTAAGGTTTGAAGTTTGGATTTGCATTCCTTGACCAGTCTGGATGAAGTACTGAAAGCGTTTAGCGCTTTCAGTGCTGCCTGACTGTCTGAGAGAATGTGTATGTCTCGATTGAGCAGCTTCTTTTCTATGCTGATGTTTACGCATACGTTAATAGCTTGTACTTCAGCCTGAAAGATGTTACAAAACTTTCCTAGACTAACTTTTTCGTTGGTTCTAGGATTGGTACTGTACACACCGGAACCTTTACCCCCTTCAAACTTAGATCCATCAGTGTAAAAAATGATGTTCTTATTTGTTGGAGTTGGTAGTTGGTCCGGATTCCAACTTGTGTGTACAGTAAAGTTCTTTTCAAAGTCATAGGCTTTGATTATAAGATCAGAACCCATTTCTAATATTGGGTTGTTGATGTGTGACATGATCTTGCCATGTCCTAGATTATTAGCTGTGGTCATCCAGTGACCGGTACTTTGTAATCTGTAGACTGCCATTCTGGCTTCACCTTCCAAGAAGATGTGCAGAGGTGGCAGATTTAAAATAGCATTCAGTGCTTGTCCTGAGGTGCCTTTAAAGGCTCCAGTGATGCACCGATTAGCTAGATATTGTATTCTGCTGATTTTGTGGATTGCAGTTGCTTGTTTTATTTTGGGCCACCAGGCGATTATTCCATATGAAATTATTGGTCAAACCATGGTTTTGTACAGCCAGAGGGTCAGTTCCGGTTTGAGCCCCCACGTATTACCTATGGCTCTTTTTCCAATAACTAATGTTTGTATGCACCTGGTGATTGTTTTGTCTAAGTGGGAGTTCCAAGTTAGTTTGGAATCGATGGTTAGACCTAAGTACTTAACCTCGTTCTCCCAGTTGACATTTGTCTCAAACAGTTTTATGTTCATTCTGTTTGTGATGTTCTTTCTACGAGTGAAAGCGACGAGAGTAGCTTTGCTGGGATTAATTCTAAGATTATTCTCTAGACACCACTCTTCGGTTATCTTTAGTGCTGATTTCATTACATTGTCTACGGTTCTTTGGTATTTACCTTGAATCAGTATGACAATGTCATCAGCGTATCCTTGAGTGTAGTAGCCTTTGTTATTGAGTTCCCCTCTCGTCAGCGGCAGATAAAGTTATTATCTGCCGCTGACAACTTTATCTGCCGCTCGTCAGCGGCAGGTAATATTATCTGCCGCTGACGAGATCAAGTAATTTTCTTCGAATTTTGTTCACAAAGTTGTAAATAATTTGTTATAAAAACGTTTGAAGAAAAAATACTACTTATATGTTATTCGGAGCAAAAGTGTCTTTATGTGGCTCGGCAGTACTTATCTGCCTCGCAAGCTCGGCAGATAACTCGTCCAGCCTCGTCACATAAAATATAACTTTTGCTCCTAATAACATAATATACTATTTCGCCCGCTCATCCTGTAAAATTTAGGTTTTAGTTTATTAAATTTGCCCCCCCCCCCTCGTTAAAAAATCTATAAAGAGCCTTACACGAAATTTCCCCCGCAAGTGCGGCGCGCATGGGTCGCTGTACATCGCTATCCTTTTTACGATGTTCAACCTGTATCTGTTGGGTCCCATTCTCGTCAAGGGTCAAAACCGTGCAAAATATTACTTTTGTCTAATTAATAGTCCTCGAGTGAAACAAAAATAGACATTTTATTTTTTTATACAAATGTGGTCGAAAGTATATTCGGTTTCGAGCCAGGTAGACATTAATCTTAATGCAAAATATCATATTTTTCCTACAAATACTTTTTAAACAATAAAGACAATAGACAGACATACATCTGGACGGACAGACGGATAAACAGACAGACAAACAGACAGAATTGGGAAAACATAGAACCAAAATGTGATTTTTTCACTATTACAATACTTTGTCTTTTTGACTAGCGAAGTAAAAAGCAATAATTACTTCCTTTTACCATAAAGGAAGTATTGGATTCACCCTAAAAATTCGAAATTGAGTTTTCAACAGATCTTCGGGTTTTAGAGTCCCCGGAACAAAAAAAATGTTTTTGTTCATTGGTCTGTCTGTCTGTGTGTGAATATCTCAAAAACGAAAAGAGACATGCCGTTAAAACTTCATATATGTATAAGTTTTGTGTACTATTTAGATGCGACAGCAAGCTTTTGAAGAAAATCGCATAACCGGAAGTATGGTGTTTACTCTTGTGATTTTCAGTTTTTTTCGATTTTCTTAAAAACGGCTCTAACGATTTTTTTCAAACGTTAATTTTTAATGTTTATTCATGCGAGCTAGGTTTTCCAGTTGAATACATCTAAAATGGGTTTCTTTTTTTTAATATAATGTAGCAGTTAAGCTAAAAACAAATTTTTGACTAATTATAAGATCACTGTAAAAGAAACGCGTTACTGCGTTGTGAGGTTGTGACGGTGTATACGGTCAATGGTTCGTTGGTTCATAATCCTGTCCAAGCATGAACTGTTATTTGGTGTTTTTCACTTTCAATTATAAGAATTTCTTTCCAATTTCCAAACTTTAAACGAAATACTATACCGAAAACACACAAATTACGTACTTTTCATACTGAACGAATTGAATTTACCGCCAAGCATTCGCGTATGTTCGTGTTCGCCATATCGTTGTCGTTTTTGTTCGATTAGCAATACGGAGCGATATCCACCCTAGTTCATTTATCTTTCCTTTAAAGTATTTTAAAGCCACAAATTGTGATTTCTCCATAACATATATAATTAAAGTAAGTTGAAAATATTGAGATAACTCCATTTCAGTAAGACGATTACTAAAATTTGTGCTGATTTTATTGATTTCACACTTCCGTTCTGGTATTTTTGAACCGGTAAAACCGATAATACGCGCATTATTCACGTTCGATTTTGTTCTACACCCTGTGTCGGTATTTAGTGGCCGGTTGCCAGTTTTTAGGTGTCGAGAGAAAGTTGTATATTAGATGCCAGTTTTCCAGGAATTCCAACCTCACATTTTGTCTTATTTATTTTATTTCCCCCCTTTTGTTCCGAAAATAGTCCCCGTGAAGCATTTTTATAAAAATACCCATGTCTCATACATTTTTCTATCAGAATTCATTGCATTTTTATAGTAAATTTACAGAAAAATGTCTGGCGATGCACCTACACCTGATGAGGAGTTCGATAACGAGACTGACGGAGTATATAGACCTCCACCGGAGAAGACCATTGACGAAATATTAGCCGCCGATCAAGATGACGAAAGTCTAAGAAAGTACAAACAGGCACTCCTGGGTCAAGCAGAGTCAGGAACGGTGATCGTTGGTCAGTTTATCTTAGTATTCAATTGAACGCCTTATCATTCGAGTCAGAAAGATAAGATAATAGAATTACTGGATTTTATGTGAAATTTTCGATTTTTAGAGCCAAATGACCCAAGAAAGGTGATAGTTAAAAAGCTGGTTTTGGTGGTAGCTGACCGGCCGGAGGTGTCACTCGACTTGACTGGTGACCTTTCGAAACTTAAAAAGGAAACCTTTTTCATCAAGGAGGGAATCTCGTACAAAATTCGCATTGAATTTATTGTACAACGAGAGATTGTCCATGGGCTCAAATATGTACAAAAAACTTACAAGTTGGGACTTCCAGGTAAAGTGTACAGTAGTTATAGCTAAACTGATATTTATGCTATTGATTGAATGTGTTATTTGATTTCAAAAATATATTGGTTTTTGTATTGAAAAAAAATGAAAAATTATAAAAACGTAGTAACCATTATAGTAAGATGATTTCAGATGTGATAAGCATTAAATGAACCGTATTTGAAATGATAAAAGCTGCAGAACAGTTTATATGCTGCTTACTTCAGTTTGTAATAGAAAATATCGTACTGCAGTGTTTTTACAGTCGCTAGGGATTGATTACATAAAAATTCATAACTAAGTTTGTTGTCTCCCTGAAACTCGGAGCAAAAAATACTGACCTAATTATACTTTCTTTGCCGGTAACATGTCATTTTATTTTGTTAGTTTAAATCATCAAACTGTTGATTCTGTGCATTTTCTGTTTTTAAATGCTTTGAGAAAATTATACAAAGTTTTTCATTTAGAGCTAAACAAAAGAAAACAGTTTAAACTGACCTCTAGAAAAAATTCAAACACTTTTTTAATACAAAAAGAAATGCGAACGATACTGATGATGCAAATAATATTTTTTCTTATATTTTGGCATTTATTTTTTAGGGTTTTATTTTATAATTTTATAATATCTGCAGAAAACAATTGTGATAATGGTTACTTGGGTTATAAGTCTTCTAAATGAGTTTTTACAGCAAGTTGGATGGGTACCGGGGAGCCTAGTTCGGAATTTCGGAAAGAGTAATGTAAAGGTTCAATTACTGGACGTATAGCGTACAACATTTTATTTCTTGCGGAGCGAACGACTGCCGGGATTAAACAGTGTCATTATTGAGGTCGAAGAACTGACCGACCGATATGACACGGTCCAATCCCGCATATCGTTCGCTACGTAATGACAGTGGCCTTGAAAGCCTCCGAAATCATTTTATTTATTGTGTAATTTTTGGTTGAAGGTTAATAATAATTAAGTAGAAAATGAAAAATAACTGTATGTGTGGTAATTTAATGAATTAATAGCTATTTAAATAACAAGGAATGTAAGGATCTATTAACATTTAAGTTAGGCAAGTACAAGCCAAGGCGAAGCCGCGGCTTGTTGCCTGCCGAAAATGTTAATAGGCAATACATTGTGAGTTATCTTATTATATTTTTCCCGCTGCTTATCGAAATTTTCCTAGATTTTTGAAAAAATCGTTTGGTTTGTCTTCTGTCACCAGGATTAATTTTCGTGAGTCGTGTTACCTGTGAGTGTCACATGTGACATAACACCTGCAATTATAAACGAAACGTCTAAGGGTCGACTTAATAATCAATTTTACTAATTTTAACTAAAGTAATGTTAGAATGTGAATGATGCCATATGTAGCACGTCACTGTGCACAATCTAATGTCACTTTAGTTAAATGAAGCTTTAAATTTGATTATGAAATCGGCCCTTAGTCTGCATCTTGCGGTGTGAATTTTATTATCCTAGGAACTTGATAATAATATTAAGTTCCATTGTCAAGGGAAAGCAGCAAACAAATATAATCACCGACTTACACGTTTTGTTACTAAGGCTGTATCACTGACTTACATGATCAGCAGCGGGAAAAATACATAACATACCAGTCACATTTACCAGCATATACAAAGTATTTAAGAAAATTAATCATAAGTGAATTGATAGAAGAGAAAGAGAAGCTGTGGTTTTGAAGTTATTAAAAAAATTATAATCTCAATTCTTTTATACTTTTCAAAATATATATGTATTTATAAACTAATTTCTCTGAACCTTTTTCATTGTTTTGATCTGCCAAGTTATTTCTTCAAATTCTGATACGGCCTAACTGGAATGGAATATTCTGTGCGTCTGTTTAATAATATCTCCGCAACTGTTATTGGGAAAAAATGATGCTAACAATATCATCACTGCAAAAGTATTTCTGTCACTGTATAACTTTAAACTATATTTTATTATCACAAACAAGAATGCATACTGCAAGGATGTTTCAGTACTAAATAAGTTTGACACAGGTAGCGACCACCGATTAATGAGAGCCCTTTTTCAAATAAAGTTGAAAGGTATAAGGAAAAATATGGTAAAACGTTCAAACACAAGGAGGATATACTGGAGAAAAATCAACAACAAATCCAAAAAACACTGAAAAGTAAACTTGGACCGTTAGACTCCCTGAAGAACATGGAAATTGACCATCTAAACGAAAAGGTAACATCTAGTATCCATATTGCTATTAAAAAAGTAACATTTGAAAATGAAAAAGTAAATAAATTTACTTCTGAAACAACAAAACTGATAGAAGAAAGAAGGACAAAAGAGAGAGACTCACAGGAATATAAAACACTAAGACTATAAAGAAAAAAAACAGGAAGGATATAAGACAATACGACACAAACCTAATAAATAACACCATCGAAGAGAACAGAAATTAATAAAAGGTACTGAAATCCAAAATGTCACAAGGCAAAACAAAAATAATAAAAATACGAGATAAAGCGGGGGAAACTATTACAGGCAGAAAATAAATAATAAACGAAATTAAAACTTTCTACACTGAACTTTATTCATTCACCCTACCAAATCAAATACAAGAACCAAGACAAATTCTATTTGCAGGCTCCGAAGAAATTCCTGAGATAAGTCAAAGCGAGCTGCAGAAAGCAAAAAAACAGATGAAGAACAAAAAATTCCCAGAAGATGGAATAACATCAGAATTCCTGAAGTTGGCAGGAAGTGAACTGTTGGAAGTAATAAGAATACTACTCGAAGAACAGATGTAGCGCGGCGTCTTTTTCCTACCTACACTTACTGAATTATTACTTTAATTTCCCCTGGGTTCGCTAGCTGATTCAGTCGGTATGCTTATGAGACTCTTTTATATTTGCAGAGTGGCTAAGGGAAGCCAATATTATTTGAGACCAACTCGTGGACACCTGAAATGTTGGACTTACCAATACAATCGTTAATGACAATAAAAAGCCTGACAACTTACAAAGAGTACATATAATCTGCAAACAAGCACACACAAGAGAATACATATGAGTACATACAAAATACGGCTACATATATGCGAATACTACAAACAGATTCATTAAACTACTTGAAGAATAGATGTAGCGCGGCGTCTCTTTCCTACCTACACTTACTGAATTATTACTTTAATTTGCCCTGGGTTCGCTAGCTGATTCAGCTGGTATGCTTATGAGACTCTTTTTTATATTCGCAGAGTGGCTAAGGGAAGCTAATATTATTTGAGACCAACTCGTAGACACCTGAAATGTTGGACTTACCAATACAATCGTTAATGACAATAAAAAGCCTGACAACTTACAAAGAGTACATATAATCTGCAAACAAGCACACACAAGAGAATACATATGAGTACATACAAAATACGGCTACATATATGCGAATACTACAAACAGATTCATTAAACTACTTGAAGAACAGATGTAGCGCGGCGTCTCTTTCCTACCTACACTTACTGAATTATTACTTTAATTTGCCCTGGGTTTGCTAGCTGATTCAGCTGGTATGCTTATGAGACTCTTTTTTATATTCGCAGAGTGGCTAAGGGAAGCTAATATTATTTGAGACCAACTCGTAGACACCTGAAATGTTGGACTTACCAATACAATCGTTAATGACAATAAAAAGCCTGACAACTTACAAAGAGTACATATAATCTGCAAACAAGCACACACAAGAGAATACATATGAGTACATACAAAATACGGCTACATATATGCGAATACTACAAACAGATTCATTAAACTACTTGAAGAACAGATGTAGCGCGGCGTCTCTTTCCTACCTACACTTACTGAATTATTACTTTAATTTGCCCTGGGTTTGCTAGCTGATTCAGCTGGTATGCTTATGAGACTCTTTTTTATATTCGCAGAGTGGCTAAGGGAAGCTAATATTATTTGAGACCAACTCGTAGACACCTGAAATGTTGGACTTACCAATACAATCGTTAATGACAATAAAAAGCCTGACAACTTACAAAGAGTACATATAATCTGCAAACAAGCACACACAAGAGAATACATATGAGTACATACAAAATACGGCTACATATATGCGAATACTACAAACAGATTCATTAAACTACTTGAAGAACAGATGTAGCGCGGCGTCTCTTTCCTACCTACACTTACTGAATTATTACTTTAATTTGTCCTGGGTTCGCTAGCTAATTCAGCTGGTATGCTTATGAGACTCTTTTTTATATTCGCAGAGTGGCTAAGGGAAGCTAATATTATTTGAGACCAACTCGTAGACACCTGAAATGTTGGACTTACCAATACAATCGTTAATGACAATAAAAAGCCTGACAACTTACAAAGAGTACATATAATCTGCAAACAAGCACACACAAGAGATTACATATGAGTACATACAAAATACGGCTACATATATGCGAATACTACAAACAGATTCATTAAACTACTTGAAGAACAGATGTAGCGCGGCGTCTCTTTCCTACCTACACTTACTGAATTATTACTTTAATTTGCCCTGGGTTTGCTAGCTGATTCAGCTGGTATGCTTATGAGACTCTTTTTTATATTCGCAGAGTGGCTAAGGGAAGCTAATATTATTTGAGACCAACTCGTCGACACCTGAAATGTTGTCCTTACCAATACAATCGTTAATGACAATAAAAAGCCTGACAACTTACAAAGAGTACATATAATCTGCAAACAAACACACACAAGAGAATACATATGAGGACATACAAAATACGGCTACATATATGCGAATACTACAAACAGATTCATTAATCGGCGCAAAGTTAAATGGCGTGCACTAATAAGCTTATCGCGACGCTGTCCCTTGTTGAAACGT
The DNA here is from genome assembly GCA_940337035.1 of Agriotes lineatus. Lineage (NCBI taxonomy): Eukaryota > Metazoa > Arthropoda > Insecta > Coleoptera > Elateridae > Agriotes > Agriotes lineatus. Next base: position 61,571 of record CALNHX010005967.1, on the reverse strand, counting down.
GCCCGTAACCTGTTACCGGCCTTTGAAGATAGTGCGTGAACGTTGAGATGACGTAACCGTGGAGCTCGAACAGCGGTAATTCCCTGTGCTAACAAACACAAGGGTAACGGCACCAGCTGGTGCAATAATATTTCGCTTGCACGGTGATTATGGCTATTAACTAACCTGGCTTTTGGGTGCCTTCCCGATGCTCTAGTCGTCTACTAAGGCAGGTGCTCCTATGGAGTCGCAACGATAGTTGTTTTCTAACAAGGCTACAACTGCAGCAGGATCCGGACACTTTTGGCGCTGGCTTCTTCTTTAGAGACACAATGAGCCAGTGGCAGATTATTGCCGGCACAGTACATTATATGCTGCGCTGTTTCGGGCTGTTCTTAGCCCGCTTCGTGTCACTGGTAATTCGCGAGTTTGTCAGCCAACTCGCAGCAACTGCACTGGTTGACGATCTGGCTGCCAATGCCTCATACTCCGGGCCTTTGCGCGAATTCTACATATTGCAGGCGTCCAGCCTTGATTCCTTACTGCACTTTTAACAAATTCCGTCACGACCTCGCGGCGCACCACACTTATAGTCATGCACAGCGTATGCATTAAATATAACTCTATATTAACAGACTACTTGTATAAATACAGAAGCACTTACTATCAGGCTTTGTTGCTAATTAGCATATAATAACAAGATATAATTTGAATAAATACAGGTGGCACGAATTGACCCGTTTCACCCCTTGTCAAAAAAGGTGACCATGAAGACCTTGAGAATTATAGACCAATTAGCCTACTGTTAAATTTGTACAAGCTTCTCACGAAAATCGTAACAAATAGGCTAACAAATAAACTGGACTCATACCAGCCAGCAGAACAGGCTGGTTTTTGCTAAAGCTTCAGCACAACTGACCCTATCCATACTCTCCGCCTCCTAAGAGAAAAAACAACCAAGTACAATATCAATATTGGTCTTCATGGACTATAAGAAAGCCTTTGACACCTTAGAACAATGGGCAATCATGAAATCCTTGGATAGTGCCAGAATAGATTCAAGGTATACTATATAGACTCCTCAAATCCATATATGAAACAGCAACAATGCAAATCAAAATGTTACAGAATTGATTTCATAATTTCAGTTAATGCTATTGATTTTTCGCAAATATGTTACAACAAAGCATTTGCTAATATTAAATTGTAAGTTGTTCTTTTGGGTCCACTGATACATTGTATCCATCTGATTGTAACTCTTGACAATATTCAACTGTGCTAACCTCTTTGAAAATTTTAAAATCATCAGCATATAATAAACTGAGAATATTTAATACTTTTGGTCATGTCGTTTTTGAATAGTACAAATAATAAAGGACCCAAGTTTGACCCTTGTGGTACCCCCTGATGTAGCTAGAAAAATTTTTGTTTTGTACCCCATATACTCAATAAACTGTTTCCTTTCACACAGATACGATTTAAAAAGATTTAAAAGTTTAATGGGGAAGCCCATTTGCGATAAAATGATAAGCAGACAGCAATAATCCACTTCATCATTAGACCTAATTTCAACTGACATTAAATAATTTTTTGGGGTTATGATACAATAGAAATTTCGACCAACTTAGAAAGTATGCCATTTGTGTACTTGTAATATGTAGGTAATAATGAGATTTAGCTAGAGCCAGGCCACATGTCTACATATTACAAGTGTACAAATGCCATGTTTGGAATTTGTCGATGTTTCTATTTGTATCATAACCTCAAAAAATACTTAATGTCAGCTGAAATTAGGTCTAATATAGCCCCTCTATTACAAATAGTAGCGACATCATGGGGCAAACCTGATGCAAACATGAAAATACAAAAAGTTACTAAACGGTAAATTTCAGTGTAAACAGTGAAAAAATAACAGATCTGAATACCTGAAATCCTTTTCTGCCACTATTTTTACACTTATCGACACAACACCCTAGCATTTCCACGTCCTCGACTTCAAATTAGCCCCCGAAGAGAAAAATGAATAAAAACACAACTGTCAATGTCACATTTTAATTTAATTATGCAACTTCCTAGGCGATTTTTAAATATGCTAGGGACTTAAGGGATACCAACGTGATTTTGCCCCAGCGGCAACATCAATCGTTGTCGCTACTATATGTAAATATAGGGGCTATAAGGTCTAATTATAAAGACCGCCATCTCTGATTATTTAGTAATTATTATTAAATTACTGATCCAGTTAGCTTTGTAACATGTCATTTGGGTTGCATAAGCCACTCTATTTGTTCGCTGCGCCAAGTAGGGGTGTTCGATATCATAAAACTAGGTATCGAATAACGAATAAAATTAAATATCGAATATTATTCGATATATCGAAATTCGAATAACTATCGAATTCAAATAAATTAGTTGTTCGAATAACTTATTCGGATAACTAATTTATACGAATAATTTATTGCAATAACTTATTTGAATAACTAGTTTATTAAATAACTAAGTTATTGGATAACTATTCAATTATTCGAAAGTTATAAACTATTGCTCTACACCCCATTTTACCTATTTTAGGTTTAGATAAATTATTTATTGAACATTCACAAAACGAATGAACAAAATGAACGTAAAAAAAAACATTTGTGAGCAATAAAAAGTATGCAAATCGTGATACTTACAATTAAGAAGGGCAAACACTTTGTTTACAAGAAGCAGAAAAAACGTTCCACACATAGAAATTATTTTATTGGAGAACATTTTTACAATTCCTTGAGGGAGAAAAAACTTTGAAATCAATACGCAAGTTCGAAACAGTATTTTTTATTTAGATCAATAAACAACATTAAATTATAGACACAGAGGTGAAATTTTTATTCATGACCAAAAAAATTAATTCTTTGGCGTGTTCCGATGTTAGCGATGCTCGGGAGTCGACAACTATAGATCCACCGTGACTAACAACCCTTTCGGAGGGAACACTTGTACCTCGCACACATACATAGCGGCTAGCTAAATAAGCCAATCGAGGAAAAGTGGATGTTTTGCAGTTTCTACCATTGCAAAGGACTTTCATTGATTAGGAGTTCAAGTTTTTCATATTTCTCAAATTCCAGGTTACAAATTTTTATTCGAATAAATTTTTAACCGAATAAATTTTTATTCGATAATTCAAATAAATTTATTCGAATAATTATTTATTTGATAATTCGAATAACCTATTTTTTTGTATTCGCTCCCCAAACTGGTTACTTTGGAAACTCTCTAGGATCCTCAAAATGGCCATTTAGAGGCCTTGTACTTAAAGTCGTCATGGCAACATTTTAGCGGACTCAAACATTAGTTGCCATGACGACTTTAAGTACAAGGCCTCTAAATGGCCATTTTGAGGATCCTAGACAGTTTCCAAAGTAACCAGTTTGGGGAGCAAAAAATACATTTTCGCCCGGCCTCCTAATATAATGCCGCGTTAATGGTAATTGAAACTTCATATTATAATGTTTGGAGAGCTAATACAAAAAAACGTTGTATGCAACACGTCCTCAAATGGCTTTAGAGGACTCATCTTCATATTACGGACTCGGCTGCACTTCGCTCCGCCTCGTCCGGAAACATTACGACTCGTCCCCTAAAGCCTTGCTTTGAGGACTAGTTACATAAAGTACTATTAATATTGTTCTTCAATATATTGAATTATTCGAAATATTATTCGAATTATTGATACAAATATACAGACCTAGCTCCAAGTATAGTATTTTTGTTGCGGCGGCGGAATGCCAAATGGGCGATTGCGGCAGGGGCAGTAGCAAAGCTGGCAAGAATTTGGGTGGGGAGCGAGTGTGGTGCTTTACTAAATGGTGGGGCGGTGCAAAAACGTCAAAGACAAAGAATTTTTTGCTTTGTGACATATATGAGTGAGTGTGCTGTTTTGAGTTTGTTCGGCAGCCATGAGTTGGAGAGCCCTAAAATTCTATGTAAAGAGCCGCATGCGGCTCGCGAGCCGCTGTCTGCCGACCCCTGACCTAGACTCATCAGTAAACAGCACAGAACTCGATTGAGTTAAAGTCCAATTTAAGCTTTTAAACCATCTTCATGTAACCTTCGACGAAACTGGCCAAATACTTAAATCTGTATCACACCCCTGACTTAGCTGAGTTTTTGTTTCTACCGAAGTCAAATTCCTCAAAGTATTGATAACAATAAATTAGTTATCGTTGGGTGGTATTTTTGAATTCTCACTCGTTTGTTTCTTTCTGTCACTTTAAATCATTGGAGTACTCTTTGAATGGTAGAACGGCTGACATCATGCGCTGACTTCGTCCATCTTCCGCAAGGGCTATAGCTTCAACAGTTAAAACAATGATGCACAATTTTTGCACCTAGAAATTTGAAACTAGACACTTGTAATTATGACATAAATGCCAATCTATAATAATTAATAATCTTGTAAAATTAAACCAAGTGGACGATATACAGGTTTCACTAAACGGAATAATTTCGGAATAGGATTGTTTAATTTGCTCTCGGTACTCTCAAAAATGCCCCAACAAAAAACTTGTAAGTTAAGCTTAAAAAACATCTTGCCAATGTACTAATACGGACAAATGTATTTGCCAGTCTGCTTCTTGCAAATTTTTGTATAGACAACCCTCTGAAAAGCTTAATCGGTTGCCAAACACAGCTTTTAAAAATTTTAACTGTTTAACGTAGAGGTTGGTAGTGCTGTTACAAATGCATAACCGGTATTTCAAATTATCATACAGATAAATAGCGCAAAATTTGAGTTTGTGTTGGGCAAACGAATCCTTTTAAGGTTAGTAAAAATTTTATAAAGGAATAACTCAATACGCATTTTTCTGTATTGTTGTAAATTTAATGGAAATAATAATTGTTTTAAACATATTGGTGTATTTTAAAAAAAATATTTTAACCTTAACCCAGGACAATATGTACTATCAAATTAATATTGAGACACACTCTGAAAGTAAATTACGTCGTATATTATGATATTGAATACTACAAATTTGAACTTTTTATGTAACGAATGATTTAGATGGTGTATTTTGTGACTGCTACTTTGCAACAATTTAGTTAAACATTTAAAAGCCACTGAACACATCTTACACAAGTAAGATTTTATGCTTTCAAAAAAATTGCCAAAACAGCTTAAGCAAAGTACCAAGGGCGGTATTTGGAATGTGAACTTTCTAACTAACATAGTTGGAAGTTATTATCAACTAGCAGAGAATCCCGTTCTTCGCACTGAATATTATGTTTTTTTTTTTAAACAAACACTGATGTATTTTCCTTACGTGATGTAAGTAAATTTTGTATCCCAAGGGGCTGGGGGATAATTTTGGCAATTTTGGAGTTCATTTGTTTCCTGTATTAAAATCCCAAAACTTATAAACTGTAATAAATGTAATCTTACTCCTATACATCAACTTTTATCCTGTAAGGGGTTGGGGGTTGATTTTCTGGTTTTTTTCTTTTGTTGAATCTTAAGTTATCTCCAAAATGTATCTGCTGTTATTGAGAACAAACTCGTATCGGCCGAATGAAATAAAATCAAGGGTTAATTACTGAAATAAAAGACTTCTTGCACTAAATAATATTCATTACCGTAATTAATAGAGAGCATAAGAGTGATGTGTTAAGTTACACAACAGTTATTCGGCAATCGTATACATACACATGTGTTTATATGCTGTTACAGTTGTTTTATACGTTTCAGAAATTAAGCAGTCCAATGTTTTTTATTATTAATGCAAAATCGTTGCCGTACGTAAAAGTTAAAATACTAATGAAAAGAAATTAAAGGCCTAAAAAATGCTTGTATGAATTGTGCATAGCATTGAACCCTAGGTGTAACAAAAATATGTTGTAATTAATGTGTTTCAATATATTCATTCCAATATTGGAATTTTATTACTTCTACCAGCAAGATGCCCGTTCTAAGGTGGCCCCCTCCCCCCTCACTCAATACATTGAACTAACGCACGCTGCAAAACAATATTATAGATAAAAGGAAACAATATTCTTCAGAAAAAAGTTCTCCATAAATCTTTTGTTTCACCTACCCACTGGAAATGTGTATGTAATCGTCGTTCCCCTTGCATAGATTGATAAAACTATAGTTGTAGTATAACAATGAGAATAACATTTTTTAAAAAATTAGTTACTAAAACGAAGCGCAAAACCGCGATGCGCAAGAAAACAGATAAATGATAAAAACGGGGTTAGGTTCCATTAACTAGATTTATTTATACTATGCAACCTCAAAAAACCAAAGCTTTTCTGCGTTTTTTGTCTGGCAAATCTGAAACAGAAACTTGCTTTGACGACATGGTTTTCCATTTTTAAAAAACTAAACTTAATTGAATTTGTGGCAGAAACGCTCGGGAAGACAGTAAAGCTTGAACTAAAATTCCATACGTAACATAAGTTTGCCACTTGAATCTAGAGCTCGAATGTCCATTTGTTTATTCAAGATATAATTTTACAATTTATTTCAAGTCCAATTTGGTAATAAGAGATTCAAAGAAATAGGCTCGATAAGTATGTTTACAAGTTCGTGATAAATCATTTTATTTAGGTGTTCATGACATAAACCGCATAAGTCTGCTTTATTTACTTACGGGCTTACGGCCGGTTTTATAAAGGTCACTAACCTTATGTTAACTTTAAATCGCTGTTAAAATAAACAAAAGCTCATCAGAACGTTGGCGTTTATGACATATTATTCATTAATACACCAATTTTTATGCGCTTTTGTTTATTTTCACAGCGAATTAAAGTTAACGTCAGATTAGTGGCCTTTATAAGACCGGCCGTTAGTGTGTGAAAGTTGAAACAGTTGTCAATTCCATCCGCGAACGGCGAGGTCTGCCTGTATTCATATATTATAACAAGATACCCATTTCCACCACTTGGGGGTTGAAATTTCGCAAATCCTCCCTATTTTATTCTAAACTGGACTCACAGCGAAAAAATCAATAATTTTAACCTCTTTTTAACCCCTTTTTACTCATTTAGGAATGAAATTTAGAAAAAAAACTGAAACCACTTTTTCAACATCTTAAAAAACCAAAAATCATGGTCTGATTCAATAAGCACAGATACGAAAGGCATGAGCATAACTTGGGGCATCACTTTGGGGGGTAGGGGGGGCAAATCAAAACTTACAACATTTTTAAACCTACATTGCAAAAGAATGCTTATTGGCCCTGAAGAGATATTGGGGAATTCGTGAAAAGACATTTTACCCCATTTCTTCTCTTTAGAGGTGAAATTTCTAAAACTCCTTTCCCAACACTTCCCTACGTAACTAAATGACTCTTCTTGCCAAACTTCAAGTTGCTGATACAAGGATTACTACGGCTCTGCGTTGTGGAGTCAGTGCTTTATACAGTGTGTCCCAGATCGAGTGAGATTGCATGGGTAACTTTCTTATCATTAAAGATGGAGATTTGGTTAAATGGGCAATGTTTTGCAGTTTCATATGCTGATTTAAAATCTGTTTGAAAAAGTTCAAAATGTCGAACCAGTCACAAGTTATTTAAAAAAAAATAGAAGCTGTAATTTTCTTGTATGTCAAATATCTTCGTAAGTATAAGAGATACGAAAAACAGTTTTCGATTAGGTCAAATGAAAATTGGTGTCGAATAAAAATTCAAGATGGCTGCTTTTGAGGTACTCGTATCAACTTACTTAAGTTAAATAGGAACCATATTGGATTTTTAGGTTGCTGAATAGAATTTTTTATTCTCTTTTCAACAATGTAAAATAACGTATGATTGAATAAAAAATACCAGTAAAATTAATTGTTTTTACATTTTAATCAAGTAGGCTTACATGGATCTAAACAAAATTAGATGAAATTTTTTAGAAAACCTTTGTATGTAATTCCTATAATAGTTAGTAACATGTTAATTAAGTACTAAGTATTTGAACCACAAAAAAAATCGTTACATTACTTTTTAAATGTATAATCAAGTAGGTAAGTAGCTATGATGAAAAACAATAACAAAGTTTACGTAAAGTAACCCGTCGTGTCGTAAAATGGTGTCAACTATATTTAGTTATGAAGCAATAAAACTCAGTAGTCTTCACCACGTACATTTATTTAAATTGGCGACATGTTTCGAAACCAGATTGGTTTCATCTTCTTAAAATTTGATTCTTAGTGCTAACGTCCTCAACGTTAGTATCTATTTTAATTTTTATATTTTGATGTATTAACCAGTATAACGATCTTTATAACGTAGTTTGCTGGTTAATTAATTTTTTCTTCTCCAATGTGGTGTGTTTTTTTAATTTTATTGCTACCTTGTCTTCAACACTTTAACTTAACCTCAATTTAACCTACAAATGTAACACGTAGTTTTTACTACCAATAATTTGGATCAAGTACAAATTAATTTTACCCTATTTGATCAATGGTTAATTAACTGTAGCTTCGTAAAAAGGATTGATCAAAATTATGCTTAATTTTTATGACATCAATTTACTTTGGAAGGAAAGAATAAACATAGCAGCCCTGCTTCTAGTTGGTTAAATAAATACTATAAATGACTGACCTTCGTCCAGGTTCTGTTGCTAGAACTTGGAGGGTGAATGTTAATATTATTTATTTGCGGTACGCCTGAATTGACTTAGGAAATTTAAATATGTTCGGCTAGATTTTAGATACCCTGGTCGGTAATTCTTTAATGTGGAGTGGCTTGTCGCAACACTGGCTCACATAAATTTTAAATAGAACTTTCAATTTTAACTTAGGTTATTTCGCCCCGCTCGCGGCATGGCGCCGGGACACGGTACACCCGAAAGCGGCTTTCGCCGGTAATTTGTTTATTATATTATCTCGCGGACCCCGAGGAAGACTCACTCTCCAGTTTGCGCTCCCCAAACAGGTAATTTTCTTTCGGGACAAAAACGAATGTCTTTCGTACTATCCCGTTTTGTAAGATAACATTTTTGAATTAGAAATCGCGCGCTCTGGGATTGCAAATTCTGCATATCCCACGCGGTTTTGCACTGCCTGCCAATTCGGCACTTCTTTATTCTGAGAAAGCCTTTGGTTAATTAACACCGGATGTAATTCAACCGCTTCTTGAAATATAACGATGTAGTCTTTTCGTTCTTACCAAATGAACTTTTGCGTTCGCAATAAATGTAATTTATGCAGGGGCGGCTTTGATTTATTCTTCCTCCTGACAACTTAAAACCTATAAGGTTTATAATTATAAACGCAATTTCTTGCGGGTTGTTACACTAGCGACATCTATCGGAAAGTTTTACAAAGACCAGACTGGCAAATACATTTGTCCATGATAGTACTTATACTATGAATTCTCCAATTTGAGATTTGTAGAACACTAACGCTCGTATTCATACTATCTTATTTTATTGTTATTGTATTTTTCTGTAAATAACTGTTTTTTGTGTATATGCATTGTATTGTTTTATTTTAATCAAAATTGTGACATGTTTAAATACCACGGTGTGTATTGTGATGAATAAAATACTACTACTACTACCAACACTTTTACGTGAATGCTCCTCAATTATAGTTATTTCCTCATTAATACCCAAGAAAGTAGATAGTGTTTGGTACAAAACTAATTATTCTAGTAAATTCACAAATAGCCCAATCTAAAACCTCTAATTAGCCATGTACCACAAGGAATGATGTAAATATTTTGTTTGTGCCGTCATTTTGGACTTTTAGAACCAGGTAAATAGTGTTACTTCTCTTGTACTCACTGTGCATGTTATCATCTTCTTCATTCCTGTGTATTTTCTCTTTCATCTGTCTTGTTTGGTGCAAACAAATATATCCTTTAACCGTGTCAGAGTTAGTGCAAATGTAACTTCTCCCCTTTTCTTAGTTGACAAAATGACACATATGGTGGGTTCCTACGCTCCCAAGGCTGAGATGCAGTCATATACAACTCCTGCTGAAGATGCCCCCTCGGGGATGATGGCCCGCGGGAGCTACACAGTGCAATCGCTGTTTACGGATGACGACAAACATGAACATCTCAAATGGGAGTGGACTTTTGAGATCAAAAAGGACTGGAAAGATTAAGCATTTCTACCTCCTATTTTAAGGTATTCCAGTATTTGGTAACGACGTTGAACTTACTAACGATTGTTTTGTTTCAGTGCTAAGCGTAAACAAATCAAAACATGTATTATGAAACCAAAAGTATTCGCTTTTACCCTTTTTGTACCTCTACCTTTTTGAAACATTTACACCTTTGTAAAGTGTGTTTACCAACTGTCTGCCTTATAATGTATGTGAATACCTACTACTGTTCTAATTACTTACCATGTGTACAAAGGTTTTATTCGTTATTTGTCAGTTGAACCCCTTTAATCCTATAAATTGCAATCATTGTAAAGTAGCATGGGAAATATTGTTTTAATTGCAACTTGGACGTTTGCTAACAATTTCAAATTTGCATTTAATACTAAACGTGGTGCTGAATCATCCAAGACTGTTCGAATTTTATTTTTTGTTGTTGCCAAAAGGATATTTTTTAGAATCCAACAATATGAAAGCAGACAGCTGTTTAATTTTTGTATGTAAATATTTTAATTAATTATTTTTACTGTTTAATAATACATGAACTGCAGTTTTAATTGGAAAAATGTATATTTTGCGCAATACTAAACATTGGGGATTATACTGTCTTGAGCAGATATTAAAAACGGTCACTGCAAAAAGCACATCTTTATTTGCTTTTGTAACGTGCCTTTTGCTACATTACTGTGGTTAATATTGTTATTAGCATCAGTAAATGCTCAGTAAAGTATTTAAATTGCTACTTGATGTACTATCCGGTTTGTGGTTATTATCGGTGTAAAACATTTTATTATTCTCTATTAATTTAACGGTGTTTATGTATGAAATTTTCGGTATGCAAACATGCTCATTAGAGGTTATTTTTATAAGTATGTATTTTAGTTTATCGAGGGTTATTAACTTTTAAAGTAGTACTTTATTTTTATTTTAAGTAAAACTTGGGTGTTGCATTGCCTTATAGCTGTTCGTATCTGTAATATTTTGAGAATAGATTTGTGGTCTGAGGCGACGGGTCACAATATTTGTGTTAGCCAAATTGTGCATTTATGAGGCCGGTGATTTTTGCTTTAAACAGTGTTAGTATGCAATGTATTCAGGTTTGTAAGTTTTAAACAATAAATATGTCTCCAATTATTGCGTGTATACTTTTGTAATGAAAGCTTTGTTCCTGTCTTAAGGTTGGCGTTTGGCTTATGCTGATTGCTACATAGAAAACACTTATTATCAAGTTATACACGGACCCACACCTGCTCAATAGAGAAACCACCCCTTTTATAAGTTGAATAGCTGAGGTAGAAGTTTTTATATTGAAAAATTCGAGTTTGTCGATACTAATGTAGACAGCAGCACCCTGCAGTACAATAAAAAGAGAGGAACAATTGAAGACCTTGCTGCAATAAGGAGGCAGCTCCAATTTCCAGCGAAAATGAGTTAGATACGTGTTTTGATGGGCTAAAAAGGGCTTCATCTATTGGTGCAACAACGAGGTAACAGTAACAATAAATAGCTGTGTGGCTATAGGCATTGCAGCTACCACCCATTACTATTTGGTGCAAAACAGAGGCAGCTCCTGGAGTTGCCTCGTTCTTGCACCAAATGTAAATATTCTGTCAGCGTCACTGTTGCTAATACACCAGGTGGCGCGTCCGTTTCATGCATCAAATGCGTTGGTGAAGTGCAGTGGGTTCGGCTTGTTGATTTTGCAAAAATGAGTTCAGAAAGTGATGAAAATAGTGTTTCTTCTTCGGAAAATTATTTACCTAGCACTAGTAGTCATAGCAATAGCGACGAAAGCGGCCAGGAGAATGTTAGAAATACAGGAGAAGGAGAAACTAAAAGTAAGGTTAAGAAAAGGAAATCTGTAGATTCAAACATGTGGAAACGAAATGTAAGCAAGCAGAGGAGAACAGAAGGCAAAGAATATACCAGTTCCAGAGGAAAGTTGATAAAAGAGAAGAAAATTGGCAATGACTGCAACTGCAGATGGAAGTGTTTTGAAAAGGTTTCAGTCGATCAACGCACGAGAATTTTTAATAGTTTCTACCAAATAGGATCCAAGACAGGGCAAGATGAGTACTTGTGTGGTTTAATAACATGTTTTGATATAAAACGCAAACGTGCCAAATCTGGTAGTGGACGTCCTCGTACAATGTCTAACAAGTATAAGGTTGGTTTCGTCTTTTTAATAAAAAGGTAAAGTTTCTTCATGTTTTTTGTTATTTGCAGGTCCGACTTGGTACTACCAATATTGACGTATGCAAAAAAGCGTTTTGTGCTATTCATGCAGTCTCTAGAAAAAGAGTTGAAATATTAGCATCTCATATAGGCAAAAAAAGCAAATCGTCTGCACCAGTGGATATGAGAGGAAGACACGCTAATCGTCCTAATGCTGTTTCTGATGAAATAATAAATCAAATAGATTGCCACATTAAAAAATTTCCACGAAGGTCCTCCCATTACAGTAGGACGAAGAATCTTAAACGCTACTATCTGTGTCCTGAATTAAACATAAAAAAGATCTATGAGCTTTATCTGGAGTCTTATCAGCCAGAAGTATACAAATGTTTGCAGGATAAAAAAGAAAACGGTCCCAAGCCTGTTGTAACATACGATTTTTTCTTCAGGTATTTTAAAGTGAACTACAGCAACTATTCATTCGGTCATCCGCGTAGTGACACCTGTCAAACATGCGACAAGTTGGAAAATAAATTAAAAATCAAAGGGCCGCCTGACGAATTAAATGCCATCAACCTACAGAAAACTCTACATCTAAAGAAAGCTTCTGTTTTTTATGATGATTTACGTGAAAAAAGCAAGTTGGCAAAAGAAAATCCAAAAGTTGACGTCTTGTGTTTCGACTACCAACAAAACGTCCCATTACCTAAGGTGCCCTCAGGAGATGCCTTTTATTTGCGGCAGCTCTGGGTTTTTAATTTTTGCATACACTCTGCCAAATTTGGAAAAGCCCATTTTTACATGTATGACGAAATAACCGGGAAAAAAACACCAAATGAACCGATTAGTTTTTTGCACCATTACATTGAAAATATTCTCGATAAAAATGTGACGACTCTGTACATTTTCTCAGACAACTGTGCAGCCCAAAATAAGAACATCTCTCTTGTTCGTTTTCTGTATTCGTTGGTTCACAGTGGTGGAAATAATATTGAAAAAGTTGTTCATCGCTATCCTGAGCCAGGCCATAGTTTCCTGCCATGCGACAGGTGTTTTGGAGTGGTTGAAAAGTCCATAAGAAAAATAGAAAGAGTTTTTTTACCAAATGAATACTTCAACCATTTCAAGAAATCTTCCAGAATATTTAATGTAATACCAGTAACGCAGGACATGTTTCTAAATTATGTGGAACATTTTGCAGCATTTTTTAAAAAGAATATAGGTATTAATAAAAAGAAAGAGAGATTCGCCATATCAAAGTACAGACTTATTATATACGATTCAAGTAAACTCGTAATACAGTGCTCCATGACATCTAATTTGCCAATATATTCGGAATTTACTCTAACCCGAACTAATAATAATGTACCTATACTGCCAAATTCACGTGTTTATGATAGTCATTTGGCTTTAAAAGCGGTTAAACTCGAAAATATAATGAAACTAGCCAATGAGTATGTACCAAACAACGATCTGTGGTATTACAGGTCTTTGAAAGTAGAAGGTTTCGCAGATGAAGATGGAAACGAAACAGAATACACCGATGATGATAGCTGCAGTGATGCGGAATGATAGTACTAGTGTCTTATATTTTTGTATTTTTCAGTTTATTCAAAAATAAAATTTCATTTATTAGAAATTTTCACATATTTTTTAGTTCATGTTACCCTTTTTTGTATCTTGGTGGCAACAACGAGGCAACTCCAAATTAAAAAAATTAATATTAATGCCATCTTGACTTTACCTTCAAATTAATTAATATGAACAGCCCTCTGGCGACATAAAGAAGCAATTTTTATTTTAATATCCTACAAATAAATCAGATTTGAAGCATAGGACAGTTTTTTGTTGCTCCTGTAAAATTGCCGAAAATGGAGCTGCCTCCTTATTGCAGCAAGGTCTTCAATTGTGGGTTGTTTCTTATTTAATACGCCAGCCTTAAGGTGACTATTTAGTAACTACAGATTTCGTTTCTAACAGGTCCAGAATTTTCAAAACCGCCTCAAGATTTTGTTTAAACGTCATAACCTTGCTATACTAGTGAAAATAAGTGGAGCGTTGAAATATGGGTTCAAAGTCAAAAAAAGCATTGTCTGTTCGAAAAAAAAGTGCTGCACGGGTTGCACTTAGAAATAGAACAGCACGGTAAGTTTAAATATTATAATTTGTATTTTTTACGTTATTACAGCAATTAAAAGAACTGGAAAACATCCATAGCACTAATTATCAGCACATTTTATATACAGGGTATCCCAGGAGTAGCACGAAATCTTTCTATATAAATACTACAGGTTGTACACCCAGTGTCGAGTAGGTGGTTTGTATTGTTAATAATGAAATTACCGAAAATAATAAAAAGTTATGTCCTAGGAATGGAAGCAAAACATTCTCAATGTTTTTAAATCAAGTAGCATTAATTGTTAGAAATTTGATTTATATAAGGCGGTTTTAATGTAATTTTTGATATTGGCATATCAAAATAGCTATTTGTGTATCAAGTTGCAAAATGAAAGTGTTTTCACAATAGACATTGTGTGTGAAAAACACTAATTTTGCAAAGTGTTGCATACAAGCTTTTCTGTAATTTTGAGTCATTAATTTTTATAGTAAATAAATTTACTTAAATCTACAAAGTTGTTCTAAATGTTCATATTAACACTAGTGTCAATATGAAATCTCATATTGCAACTAGTGCGAATACATGCATCATTTTAACGTTGAAAATGACAACAAAATGTATTATATTAGGTCAAAATTGCAGAAATTATTAACTGACACTGATAACTTGGTAAATATAAACAAACATACATCGAGAGATCTAAAAAAACTGATCCTCAGCGGGCTGTGGAAATTCAAACGTATAAATAATATGTTGGTGGCACTGTAAGTCTATGTCAAATTCGAGCAGGTTAGGTTTTGCATATATCTAATACTCCTATATTGCTAGCGCCTGTAAGTGGAGAGGTCACAGCGTAAGTGAGGACAACCATATCTTTCTACGAACTTGGTGCTTTGCACGCAAGCGTCGTCCATGAACGAAGCTGTGCAGTTCAAATTCACAGACTTGCGCACGAGACGCATAGTGACGCAATTTCGTTGTGGGTTACAAGGTTTCGTGATCATGGTAGTGTACGAAACTATATGTTGGTTCTGTAAAAACTGTGTGTACATCACAAAACGTACAAGGAGTGCGGCAAGCTGTAGTAAGGAGTCCAGCTCGTTCAGCAAGGTGTAGAGCAGTAGCACTGAAAATTACACGAACAAATTTAGAAAAACGTGGTGGCCATTTAAAAGACGTTATTTTCAAAAAATAATTTTTGATGTAAAACTGCATTATATGTGCAATAAAAATATATGTTTTTGACCTTGGTCGCTTCATTAGTATATCCATAATAACACTCTAAAAACCGTCAATACCCATTGCGCCACCCTGTATATTATGAGATGGTACTTAGCCCGTTACTCAACTCTGCTTGCAGCATAGATAAATAAAGCAAGTCAATAAAGCACAGAGCGGGGGTAAATCAGGCAACTGCAAGAAGTTACATCAGAAATTTTAATTCATAACTACATTGGTAAAGCATTGCAGATATTAAATGGAATTACTTCAGAATAAATGGCAATAAGGCAGAGCTCAATTCGTGAGTTAGAGTCACAGAAATATCAATTAGCATAAATTAAGAGGTTGGTGCAAAGTAAAGCTAATCAAAATTCAACAAATCTATCACCAAAGGGTTTATTACATGCTTGTTAAATAAATTTACATGTCAGTATAATTGAATAAGTACAGTTCTATGAATTTTTTAAATAAAGGTAAGGACAGAATGTTCTTAATACAGTGCAAAGAGAGCACAATACTAGATCGAATAAGGCTATCAAAAATGGAACGGTAATATTTGAAGAATGGTGAAAAGCAGACAATTATTATAAAATACAAGAAATTCACACAACAGGAAATGAACGAGATTGACGTTTAAAAAAATGAGTCAGTGAAGTGACATAAGTGAGCAGACAATCCAAATAAAACATGGTGAGTGGCGCTATAACCTAGTTTAAATACGAACGTGAACAAACAATAATTTTAGAATTAAGATTTTGTACATTTTTATAATATAAGTTAAAATTTAGTTTATAAGTAACTGATTTGTACTTGGTTAACATCCACAATTATGAATTTAGATAGGCAATTGTTGTTAATTACCCAGGGAGAAACAATTGAATGAAAATTATTTCATGACAGTCTAATTTGGCTCTCCAGATTAATTGAGTTTTAAGCCATTTACAATTGAAATAAATTAAAAAGAATTATACCATCGTGATCAGGAGTTCGTAGTGCATATGTGAGAATGTGGGTATGAAAACCACCTTCCGAACCACTTCACCAACGACGAGAAGTTTACGATCATCAGATTTTGGAGCACAATTGAGGTCAGGCATTTGAAATTTTGGTAGCACCACGTCCGCACGCCGTGTAGGAGTACACCGCAGCTGTTCCAGCATCCTAGGGTTTCGCTTCCAGCAGCGAGCATTAGGAGAAGCTGTTCCGAGCCAGTTCCCGCAGCCTAAAAAAGGTCAGGTTAGTGTTGCAAAGCAAATATCCGTGCTAGAGTTTCGAAACTTACCATGAGGAACGAGTCCTATAAGAGGAAGTCGACCCAGTCTTACAATACTTCAAAAAAGAGCATGAGGTCCAGAAATTGTAAAAATATGAGGTTATGTTTTTTTACATGAAAGGACGCGTTCAAAACAATTGAATTGCCAATGAAGCAGCGAACGATCTAAAAACAAAACACGACTAGTGACGCTTAATAAAGCGCGAGATTCGAATTACCTGATAATTTGTTCATAGATTTGATTTTGAATTAACTTGTAAATACACCAGAAACGAATCGCACGAAAATTTAATAGGTTGATAGATAAATTGACAGCGTAGTGAGTCTGCCCGTTGCTGCTTTTTAATTTCACAGCCCAGTGGCATAACACGGGAGTTTAAATATGAACATGTCGATGAACCTAACTTGCAGATTTGAGTCTTCATGCCTACTGAAAGCTAGCCATAAATAACTTTACTTGCAGATGTGCGAATTACTATAGGGGGCAAAACACTACAATCAATTAACCTATTTATACAATTATTTACTTTTAATCAGTCTTGTACATGATGTAAGTATTAAGCTTATTAAAAATTACAATAGTCATGTACAATTAATGATGCACTTATCCCACTTGTATAGTAAATAACTGTTATTGTCCTCCCCTATTATTTTTAAAATCTTATTTATTGCTGTTATGACACTGCTCGTTTTGGGTTTTTCTTTATTGTTCTTCACATATTAAATTTTACAATTAACATTGCACGCATCGTTTCCACATTTGAAGCTGTTTTTCCGATGTCAACATGTCATTTATTAGAGAAAAAACCTGCTCCATGGATGGATTGATCTCTGGTATACACAGGAGATACTGTACAAGCGAGCGGCTACATGAACTACAGATACAGCTGCCATTCAATGGATGCATAAAATCGTACGAATATGCTGTACGGTGAATGACAAACAATCTGTCAAATGCAAAATAAAACATCACAATTTTTGCAGTAAGTACTATATTACGAATGTATATAAGAATATACCCAGGAATGCGGGACGCATTTGACATTTTGCGGGACGATTTTAATGCATTATTTGAATTACTGCTATTGCAGGATTGTCCCGCACAATGCGGGACGGTTGACAGCCTTAGGTTAATGGGAAAACCTACATCAGCTTAGGGTTACCAACATTGAGTCGATGCTGGCCCGAAGAATATAATTTTTGGGGGAGAAAACAGTAGGATAAAATTAATAAAAGAGTTCAAGCTGAAATGGTTTTTTACATTATAGAGATATAATTCCTAAAATTGTTTTATATTTTTTAAGTAGCATATGAAATACAGTATTTTTTACTCCTATGTGGACACATTAAATTTGAACAAGACGTCTCGTACGCCTTAAATAAATTATTTTAAATAATTATTTGCCCTTTTTATCCCTTAGCTAGCTCAGTGAACATGAAACTCTCTTAATATCTGAGTTAGTCGCTTATACATGATCATTATCTCCAAAACCGAAATTTGGTCCTCCCTTATAGTGTTGCTCGAACTGAAACTTAACTTTAAACAATGCACAAAAAGCAGAATTCTTTACATTATCTATTGACTTCAAACCACATATAAAAACATAAAAAGCAAAAACCACGCATAAAAATACAAAAGAAATAAAAGAAATTAGAATTAAGTTCTCAAACAACCTATGTGCAATATAGATTGAGGCTACTCGCAGACGTGTTGCAAGCATACATGAAAAACGTAAAACATCACCAAACATAGCGGTAAAATAATTATCTTTTAAAATAACGATAATGTCAAAATGTCTAACAAAACTGGAATGTCAAAATTGTCTGAAACCGGTACTTATTGGAGTCGCTGTAAAACATTCCTGAGCGTTTGCAAAAGCTTGCAGTTAAACGCAACCTTATCACGCTCTGCAAACATTTTACCTGGAACTGGCTACTGCATACCTGCTGGGAATCACTGATCGCGTGCAGGCCTCGTAAGGACAGTTGAATAGGCGCCTCTCAAAATTGGCGCTTCAAATAAGTCTTTAAATGTAGCACAATGGGTGTACTTACATTTACACTCGGAAAATGCGTTTGCTGAATTTGCAAACGCGGGTTCGCTGCACTTTAACACTGTTTGCAGCAACAGTTGGCTGCCAGGCTTTTTTTAGGGCCGCTTCAAATTATCTTATATCTCCCTGGGCGAATTCACATACTATACTTGCTTCTCTGAAAAGGCTGTGTGTGACTGCTGTCTTTTTTGTTAAATTTGCATGAGTTGAAAATCATAGCATCCCACGTACAGCGTGTTTCTTGCTGCACTCACGAAAACCAAAATTCACAATACACGCCCAGCGCAGGACCGGCTTTGCGAGCATTTACTTACATAAAATACAATATTAAATCTAATAATAGAACATAGATAATACAATTTGGCTTCTACATTTAAGCATGACAATAAACATCGGTAAGGGATTCAGCTGGTCCATTATACATAATACTTTGTAAATCATATGAATTAAAGATCAAAATCATTTTTTACATTCCATAAAAGAAATGTTCAAAATACATCTTAGAAGTTAAGTAAACTACTACGAAACTACATTTTTATGAAAGAAAATAAGATATTTTCTAAAATTATATTGTTTCCTATTTGGCCACTATCTTACGAATAACTTCTGCTCTGTAGCTTTTAAATACGAGTAACATTTTTAGCAATGTATGTATGAACCTTTAGTTAACCCGAAGAATTTTATTGAAAACCCGAAGCCCGAAGAATGATTGCCAAACCCGAAGTCTTCGGGCCAAAATGACAGTGTTGGCAACCCTACATCAGCTGCTCTTGTGATCTTGCTTTCAACAATAAATAAGTTTAAGTAACACCTGTAATTTTTTAGTGGTAATGTACTTTAAGGCAGTTCACGTGCGATAGTTTGAACAAAAACTTATTCTGACTGTGTGTTTAAATCTACTAAAAATTGTATCCGCGTCTTGAAAACTTTTGGTTTGGACTGTAACTGTTGCCAACGTACCGAATCCGCGCCCTGTGCTATTTAATTATCCCAGACGTATTAACGACTACTTGAACGGTCGTGGCAACGCTGTATTTTTCATCGACTTGGTCACACTCATATATATAATATACATACAGGGTGTCCAAAAAATGGCGAATTAACTCTACGGTGCGTTACTTGGGGATGCCTAATGAACCCTGGAAAAATATGAAAAAAAATCCCTGGGCCGTATTTTTCGAAATATTTCTGGTCAAAGGTGGGTAGTAAAATCCATTTATTTGAATAACTAGTGTATAAGATTTTTGAGGCTTTCACGGCCATTGTCATTAAGTAACAAAGGACAAACTCAGTCGAGTTTCGCCTCTGGCGTGGTTAACACGTTGAGTTACCGTGCTCTTTTGCTTCTTTTCCTCCTGATGAAGCCCCTTACGAAAGTGGGCGAAACGTTGAGTTCTTCGATCTCAATCATGACACGGTCCAATCCCGGAAGTCGTTTGTTACTTAACTAGTGTATAATTACAGTGTCAAATATATCTGGGACTTATTAAAATGTCTGTTTTTTAATATTCTTGGGATTTAACTAAATTGTTTTCAATATTTAAGTATTTTAAAAAACTGATTTCCTGTTGAGTTTGTCAATAACTAAATATGGCATACAGGCTTTGTACAGTAATAATATACGAAATCAAGCTTCGCATTGAAATATTTTTTGTATGAATAATATGTTGGTGGTACTGTAAGTCTATGTCAAATTCGAGGTTAGCAGGTTAGGTTTTGTGTCAGTTTTGACACAAACTGACGCAAAACCTAACCTACTAACCCCGAATTTGACATAGACTTACAGTACCACCAACATATTATTCATACAACAAATATTTCAATGCCAAGCTTGGTTTCATGTGTCACCAACATATTAACAACTTACTATGGAAACGTTTTTGATTGAGAAATTGTTGCAGTATCAATGTTGCCAGATTTATTTTTATTAATTTCGAAATAGTAGTGTAGTTAGACGGGTTCTGGGACACTTCCGGTGGTTTGAAACTTGGCTAAGTGTCACGTGGCGGCCTCTGGTTTGAAACTTGGCTAAGTCTAGTCGAAGGTCACGGGCCTAGCCGAGGTCAAGATCACAGGCCTAGCCGGTGGGCGTGGCCTAGTCGGGGTCATTGACCTCGATCACTTCCGGGAATTTTTTGGGTTAAAAGTGTAGTTTTTGAAATTTTCCCACGCTCGAGCGTCTGGGATGCAGACATGTCTATTCATGCAGGATGTTATCAGTAAATAGAACAATGAAAAATTTTCTCAGGCTCGACCGGATGTGAGTCATCGTCTGACAGACATGCCTATTCTTGCAGGATGTTGTTGAACAATGGCATCCATTGTTTTAAAATCAGCACGAAATTCGAGAACAATGAAGCTATTGTTGTCTGGAGATTAAAATGTGCAAAGCTGGTAAATAGAACAATGACATCCATTGTTTTAAAATCAGCACGAAATTGGACAATGAAGCCATTGTTGTCTGGAGAAATTTTTGCTGACCGCCATTATCAGATAAACAAGCTTCAGACATGTCCAGACATGTTTGAGAAATCTGCAAAGCTGTTAAAAATTGAACAAAGGAACCCATTGTTTGAGGAAAAATCTGCACGACTGCTAAATTGAATGCTGCCTTTGTCTGAATTTTTTTGCTGACGCAGGCCTCCATTATCAGCTGCGACGATGAATAAATAGAGCGGCTCGGCTGTCTGCAATAGTTAGTATTACAACTGCACGCGCGCGAACATGTCTGCAACAGACAGCGTTACCGAATTAAGTTCGAACTCAATAAAAACCATCAGAGACGCGATAGCGATTGTAAAATATAGTGATGAGGCTGAGACATTGATTAAACATGTAAATAAAACCATTTTAATTGTTAGTAGATTTATACGTAAGCATAGTTTTAAAAATGAAAATCCATTCAGGCTAGAGGCAAATTTAAGTTTGTTAAAGGGGCAACGGCAATTATTGCGAAATTTAAAAACAAAATTAGCAAAGAAGGGAGCGGGTGTAGGGAGTGGTCAACAGCAGCAAAAGAACAAGTTGATATGGGAAGATGTAGAATCTTGTTTTAACAGTAGAATAAGAACAGGTATGATTGTAAATTTAGGTTATAAGGAACCACAAGAATTTCTTGCAAAAGCATACAGAAGTTTCTCAATAAAAGTGAAACAAATTATAAAAGATAAGTTAATGCTTAAAGCTAACGTAATATTTAGTGCATATTTTATAAAACCTAGTAGTGGCGAGATAGATTTAAAAACGTTTGGTACTAAAAATGAAAAAATTGATTCTGGCACCAATTTAAAAGAGTGGTATGAGACTAATGTTGAGAATAAGTTGTTGACGAAATTAGAAGATTTTCAAGAACGTGATTCAGGTTGGAGTTTGCTCGAGATATTACATTTAAAAGTAAATTTAAATCATTACACACCAT
Organism: Agriotes lineatus; assembly: GCA_940337035.1. NCBI lineage: Eukaryota > Metazoa > Arthropoda > Insecta > Coleoptera > Elateridae > Agriotes > Agriotes lineatus. The sequence goes on along the minus strand of CALNHX010005967.1, from coordinate 39,248 downwards.
TAACAGTAGGTAAATATATTGAGTTACCTAAAGATATTAAAAATAAAAAGGCCGTGATTAACGTAAAAAATGATGACGAATATTGTTTTTTGTGGTCTGTAGTTTCTGCATTACGTCCTGCAAATGGGAATTCCGCTAGAATATCTTCATATCCACATTTCAGTGAAGTTTTAAAGTACTCGGGACTAGAATTTCCAATGAAATTAAAAGATATATCAAAATTTGAAACAATGAATGATTTACGTATAAATGTATATGCGCTAGAAAGAAAAAACAAATTTGGTAAAAATTCAGTATTGCCCATATATATTAGTAAAAATACTCAAATTAATAAAGATGCTATACATTTACTAATGATATCCAACGATGAGGGGCAGTTCCATTTCTGTTGGATAAGAAACTTATCGAGATTGGTTACAGCTCAAATGCATAAGAGAAAATCTCAAACTTTAGTATGCGATACGTGTTTAAATCATTTCGTAACTAAAGAATCACATTTAAGACATATTAGAAATTGTAATAGTGTAAATGAAACCAAAATTAAAATGCCCGAAGAAGGTACAAAAATAGAATTTAAAGACTATAAATACCAGGAAAAAGTACCATTTTCAATATACGCGGACGTGGAGTGTGTTTTAGAAAAAGAACAGAACGTTGCAGGGGTTTATCAAAAACATGTTCCATTTAGTGTTGCATATTATTTAAAATGTTCATATGACGATAGTTTATCTCGATTTAATATATATCGTGGTGCTGACTGTATGGAATGGTTGTAAAAGAATTACAATCTATAGCGTATCAAGTAAATAATATATTGTCAACTATAGAGCCTATGGATATTAGCCAGCAGGAAAACGATTCATTTCAAAAATCGGTATGCTGTTACATTTGTAAACAACCTTTCACCGATAAAGACGTGCGTGTACGTGATCACAATCATCAGACAGGTGAGTATAGAGGTAGTGCTCATCAACACTGTAATCTTAACTATAAAGATGCACATTATATTCCCGTTCTCTTTCATAATCTCAGCGGTAATGACGCTCATTTTATTATAAAACCATTGGCAAAACTGATTATGGGAGATATTAAATTGTTGCCTATAAATAAGGAAAAATTTATATCATTTACAAAGCATGTGGATGGTACAAATATTGATTTTAGATTTTTAGACTCATTTCGATTTATGGCTAGCAGTTTAGAACAATTGTCATTAAATTTACCGAACAATTTAAAAACTATTACACGCAAATTTTGCAAGAGCGAAGAAGAATTTGAATTACTACTACGTAAGGGTATCTTTCCATACGACTACCTAGACAATTTTGAAAAGTTGAATGATAAAAGTCTTCCTGACAAAACACAATTTTTTAGTCAGTTGCATGGAACAGGCATTTCAGATGAAAATTATGAACATGCACTGCGTGTTTGGAACACATTTAATATGCAAACTCTAGGCCAGTATGCTGATATGTACCTTACAGTTGATGTTCTACTCTTAGCTGATGTGTTTGAGAATTTTAGAGAAAATTGTATGAAAACGTATGGATTAGATGCTTTACATTTTTACACAGCACCAGGATTGGCATTTCAGGCAATGTTAAAAACTACTAAAGTTAAACTTGAGCTGCTGACAGATGTAGATCAACTGTTGTTCATAGAGAGGGGTATTAGAGGAGGGCTAGCACAGTGTTCGAATCGATACGCTAAAGCTAATAATCGATATATGGGTGAAAAATTCGTAGAAGCCGATCTTGAGTCGTATATCCTATATTTAGATATTAATAACATGTACGGAGCCGGGATGTCTGAATATCTACCGTATGGAGGGTTTGAATGGGTAAATGATTTAGATATTCCTAAAATTGATCATTTAAATACTCCAGCAGATTCTGAAACAGGTTATATTTATGAAGTCGATTTAGAATATCCTCAAAATTTATTTGAACTTCACAAAGATTTGCCTCTATGTCCTGACCATTATACACCACCAACATCCAAACAATCAAAATTGACAACCACTTTATTTAAAAAAGAAAACTACGTAATACATTATCGCAATCTGCAGCAAGCTGTAAGTTTAGGGCTGAAAATTGTAAAAATTCACAGAATATTAAAATTTAAGCAATCAGCTTGGCTTAAACCATACATAGATTTAAATACAAAATTAAGACAAGCCGCCAAAAATAATTTTGAAAAGGATTTTTATAAACTTATGAATAACGCTGTATTTGGAAAGACTATGGAAAATGTTAGAAAATACAAAACAATAAAATTAATTTCTAAATGGGAAGGTAGGTACGGAGCCAGTGCATACATATCAAAACCAAATTTTCACAGCTGTACTATTTTAGATAAAGACTTGGTACTTATAGAATTAAATCAGTTGGAAATAGTTTTTAATAAGCCAATATTCGTTGGATTTTCAATCCTAGATATTTCAAAAATTTTAATATACGATTTTCATTACAATTATATTAAACAGAAGATGGGTAATCAAGCAAAACTGCTGTACACAGACACTGATAGTCTCATATATCACTTTACCCTTCCAAATATATACGATTTTATACGGGAAGATATTCACAAATTTGATACAAGCGATTATCCTCCGAACAATCCATATAACCTTCCACAAGTTAATAAAAAAGTAATAGGTCTAATGAAAGACGAAATGAGTGGTAAAATAATTACCGAATTTGTTGGTCTACGTGCAAAATTGTATGCTTTCAAAACATTAGAGGATGCTGAGAATGGAGAATTTAAAATTTCAAAGAAAGCTAAAGGTATTACCAGAGCTGCTTTGAATAGAATTACATTTGAGGATTACAAAGACTGCCTGTTTAATAACGAAACAGTATTTTGCGATCAGAGAACAATTAGATCAAAAACCCACAACGTATTTTCTTTAAAACAAAGAAAAAAAGCTTTAGATCCACATGATGACAAAAGAATAGTAAACTGTATGTATACTGACACTTTGCCTTGGGGTTACTGCCCACCAACCACATTATAAACACCAGCTCTCTCTAAGATATCTCAGTCTGCAAAATGTTACCGTCAAATTCAAATATACTGTGGTTGAACAAAGATCTGTATGTTAAAAATAAAGAAATCTATAATTTCCATTTACGTAATGCTATAGGACGTAACGACTTGCAAACTTTGAAGTATATATTACACAAAATTGGTATTGCTATACCGAGCAAAACTCTTATTTGGGCTACGCACTTTAAAAGTGTTGAAACCGCTATCGTAAATGAAATTTTAAAACTATGTTAGCTGTCTTTAATGTTATTAGGGAAATTATTAACGAAGTAAGAAGAGGAGAGTTGAAAATTAATACTGAAACAGATCTTAATTTAGTCCTTTCAAAATTATCGTTACAGAACATTACTTCCTACGAGCAGCATTTTCTTATTGAAACAATATCATCTGGCTCTCGAATCGAATTTGCAACTGACGAGCAACAGCAATATCCATATTTTCTTCATGATGCTGTCTTTGATGCTGCTTATTATGCCCACAGCAAGTTTATAGAAGACGTGTTCGAATATTTAAATACTAACCATATAACTTATATATTTCAGCCTAGCGTTGTACATCACCACACAGATATTTTTAAATGGCTTCAGGAAAATATCAGAAAAGCTGAAAATGGTGAAGCTGTTGGTTGGAGAAGCGGTCCATGTTCCGGTCCCTGGCCTTCAACAACACCTCAAGATTATATCGATACTTACACATTGTTAAGTTCTGTTTCTCTTATGTATAAATAATATGTATATTAATTGAATAAAGCATATATTTAAGTGTACATTTATTCTCCCTCTCCTTGTCAAGTTTTGCTTTGCATATGAGATAAATACGGTGTATATATTAATGAAATAAAACACATATTAAAAATAAAATGTCTTTTATTTTAATCTTTAATAATTACATGTATAAGTTTATTACCTAACCTAATTTCTATCTTTATGGGATTTAAATCTAGAGGCAGTGTTGGTTCAGGAAGTGTAAAACTATATGTTGCTTGAAACGAAGGAGGTGGTGACGTGGGTTGTGGTGGTGGTGACACCTGTTCCAGTTCAGATTGCTGTAGTGGTGCGCACCCTTCAAAATTTTGTGTTGGGCTTAACCACCCCTGAATGTTGGCACAATTTATACAGCTGCAGCCCTCCACCTTTGTTATGTTAGACGACCAGGAGTGTGGTTGTCCCATTGGAGGAGTTGGAGGAGGAGGATTTTCTTCAGTCTCACTCCAGAGTATAACCTCCTCCTCTTCCTGGCTCCACGGATCGTCAGCCCATGAGTCAAAACCCCAACTATGATTTGAGAAGCAGTCTTCGGTCATTGTTATCGTAAAACTAATGTTTCTATGATTAGTATTCTTATATATAATATTTTCCCCTACCTTACACCGGCTGCAGGAAGTGTTTGCGTAAGCTATAACAGGTCTGGACAAGTCTGAACATGTCTGGACAAGTCTGAACATGTCTGAACAAGTAGACAGCAGACTGCGATTAATGGTTTTGATTATACCACTTGTGCAAAATGTGAACATTTTGTATGGCACATTGAACCCGTGTACCAATATGATGAGAACAAAAATTAATATAATTATACAAGATCTTTAATTGTTTTATATTTGGGCAAGCTGGTAAATCGATAAATTTTACATTATCACTTTGTTCTTCGATCAGCATTTTTTTAAACCATCTTCTTTTATCTAACCCTTTGAGAAATATGGAATCACCGCTTTGTATGATCTCTCCTATGTACAGAGACAATTTTTCGTAGGGTATTGTGTCATGCTGATTATTATTGCTCCATTTTAACCCGTGCAAATTAGTTGTAAGCCAAATCACTTGATCTTTTAGAGAATTTGAAAGGTGTTCGTACGGTATCGGTGGTTCTACTATCCGATGGATTGTAACATTTGTATCACTATCATATACAGCTATTTCTTTGCAAATAAAGTTGCTATTTTTATACTGAAAGCCTTGATTATCTATAAATTTCATCGCTAATGTTGTCGAAAGAACAATCAATCTGCAACTAGTTGAACTAGTATCTAGCTAACTATTTTTATGTCACTGGTAAAAGGATTATATTTCACTTTTCGATCGAATAAAATCAATGCGTAAGCTGAAGTGTTTTTCGGTATATCAGTATTGGTTTCGAATTCCAGTCGAATATCTACAGCACCGCCTTTTAATGTTTCATTTTGTCTAGAACAATCTATTACGGCTAGCGGAGCTATACTTTGAATTGTGCAGGCGTAAGAACAGGCTGATTGTCATGTTCGTAGTAAGATGATTGAAAACCTGATGTCTATTATTTGATAGAAAGCTGTTGACGTGTGAACTAGTTTGAATCTGTCAGTCTGTCTAACTGGCTGTTTACCTGTTTACCTGTCTAGCTGTCTATCTGTCTACCTATCTAGCTGTCTACCTGTCTACCTGTCTAGCTGTCTAGCTGTCTACCTGTCTAGCTGTCTACCTGTCTAGCTGTCTAGCTGTCTACCTGACTACCTGTCTAGCTGTCTACCAGTCTACCTGTCTAGCTGTCTACCTGTCTAGCTGTCTACCTGTCTACCTGTCTACCTGTCTATCTGTCTACCTGTCTAGCTGTCTACCTGTCTAGCTGTCTAGCTGTCTACCCGTCTACCGCTTACATACTTGCGCCGATAATGAAATCGAATGTAGCGACAGAACTTATTAAAACTAAAAATATTATAAGACAGAAAGTTCGAGCTCTTAAGGAGGGTAAGTTGGTGGAACAACAGCTCCTCGGTAAATTTTTTAAACCTGTTACCGAACAAATGCAAAGTGTTGCAAAAGTGATAAATAAAAAAGAGAATCTCCCATCTTCAAAACTAGAATTATTTACACCAAAACCGGTTGATGAAGTATTGTGCGAAACCGCCGAAGATGATTCTAATACGACTATAGCAAACAAATTTCAACCGTCTACCAACATAGAACCGCAAGCTATAAGTTCTTTCTTAGAACAGTATGATAAACTTCCTAGGAAATATGTAAGCAATTATCTTATAGAAAGACCAAATCTAGGGAGGTATGGAATTAGATATGATTTTGATAAAAACCAATTTTATTTTGGTGGACATGAGCTAGATATAAAGGGTTCTGATATAATTGTAAAAAATGTTCGCTATGAAGGTACGCCTGGTTTGTACGAATTACTATTTAAAAACGATCCTCAAATAACTCCAACGTCGACAGATAGAGCAAATTATAATGATATCATAAACAGAACAAATGCAGCGCATAGAAATTTTGATAAAAATGATCAGAAGGTAGGTTTCAACCAAGCGAAATACAAGAAATTTATAAAATCTAATCTGTCATCATCACCCTCGCCATCATCGATATCGTTAAGGACTACAAAGCTTACTGGTAAAGGTATGCAGCAAATGTATAAACAAGTTAGCAATAAACCGATGGATTATGTTTACTGGGATGATCCGAACGAGTTAGTCAATCGATTAAAGTTACTGTATGCCTCTCAAGCATCCGGTCACACAAATCATAGAAATGAAATTGTTAGTATAATAGAAGAGTTAAAAGAGGCGGGAATCATTGAATAAAGTCAGTTCGACAATGTCGAGAGATAAGTTCGGTCGTCACATTCAGCACAGAAATCTATACTTTTACGATGACTGTGAATATTTTAATCTTCAGCATAAACGATTAGTCAATCTTGCGCAATCTCTATTGGAAGAGGATTCTGTCAACAAGACCCTCCTTAACAAAGAACTTAATAAGATTATTTATCGACTTTCCAAACACGAAAACTCTGCTAGTACAAATATAGAAATAGCAAATGAAATTATTGCAGACATTCAAGCTGAAATTGATCAACTCTACTTTTCTCTAAAACTAACTAAACCTCCGCCTAAACCTTCAGTTAGTGAAACTGTCTCATTTAGAGAGGTTCAAAATGACTCGGAAGAAAATAAACAGTTCGATTAAGGCTCAAATAGTAGATGAGTTGCATAAGCCTGCACGAATAAATTTTCGAAGGCGTCGTGTAATAGTAAAAGGATTGGATGATCTTCATCAGGCTGATTTAGTAGAAATGATACCATACTCTAAAGTAAATAAAGGTTATCGATATATTTTAGTAATTATAGATGTATTTTCAAAATATGTTTGGTTAGAGCCTATAAAAACCAAAACCTCTAAGGAAGTTACTAGTGCAACTGAAAAAATACTATCTGAAAGCGGTAGAATTCCGAAGAACTTGCAGACAGATCAGGGTAAAGAGTTTTTCAATAAAGATTTTCAAACACTAATGAATAAATATAAAATTAACCATTTCTCAACATTTAGTTCAAAAAAAGCGTGTGTCGTTGAAAGAGTAAATCGTACACTTAAATCTATTATGTGGAAGATGTTTAGTTTGCAAGGTTCATACAAATGGCTTTCTCTATTATCTCAAGTCAGTCACACCTACAATCACAAAAAACATAGTACAATTGGTAAAAGACCGGTTGATGTGAATAAGAGTAATGAGAAGGAAATTCTCAATCAAGCCTATAATCATATAAAAATGACAGATTTAAGTAATGTAAAATTTAAGGTTGGCGATCCTGTGCGAATTAGCAAATATCGAACAATATTCGATAAAGGATATACGCCCAACTGGACTAATGAAATATTCACAATCGATCAAGTTAAATTAACTAATCCTATTACCTATCTACTAAAAGATGCTTCCCATCGGTCTATTCAAGGATGTTTCTACGATCTTGAGCTTCAAAAAGTTAAATATCCAGACATACATCTCGTTGAACGTGTAATAAAACGAAAACGTAACAAAGTATTTGTAAAATGGCTTGGATTTTCAAATCAGCACAATAGCTGGATTGATGCTAAAAATATTGTCTAAATTACCACGTTGTGATGACTCATCACTTAATTTTCCTCGGTGCTATATAAACCTGATGTGCTGTAGTATTTTTATCATTCTCCTGCACACGTTCCTTCCAAAAACATGGCAGATTTCAACCAGAAACTTTGCAACTTAAATGAGGTTAAAGAGTGGGGAAATGTACGAGATTTGAAGATTGACGAAAAATATCTAATAATAAATGTGTATCGATGTCCGACTAAATACGGCAATAAAGTGGCGGTGGAATTGGACAACTTCAGATTCATTCTACCAGCACGTTACGATTGCCTAACAGATGCTGACTTGCAACAATTAGGAAAACGTCGCTACAATATCATCTCGGGTGGCAAGTGTGGGAGCAGCACGAAACTTGTTTTCGAGGAAATCGTTCAGACAGAGATGACATCCGTAGCACAATAATTAGCTGATATGTATTTATAATAATTTTTATACATGTATGTTTTAGGTAAATAAATACAAATATATTTACATTGTTGTTTTATTACACCATTGTGCCCGATTACAGGAACATGCCAGGTTGGCCGAGTGGTCTAAGGCGCCAGATTTAAGCTCTGGTTCCCTAAGGGAAGCGTAACAGACATCAGTACTTGACAAATTTATTTCAAGATCATTTTTGCAGATCAGCACATTTTAATCTCTAGACTCATCAACTGTATTAGCAAAAACTTCCAACTGTGTTGATTTTTCTAAAACAATGGGTTTCTTTGTTTGAATTTTTTGCAGATCAACACATTTTTAATCTCCAGACAACAATAGCTTCATTGTTCTCGAATTTCGTGTCGACTTTAAAACAATGGATGCCATTGTTCAACAACATCCTGCAAGAATAGGCATGTCTGTCAGACGATGACTCACATCCGGTCGAGCCTGAGAAAATTTTTCATTGTTCTATTTACTGATAACATCCTGCATGAATAGACATGTCTGCATCCCAGACGCTCGAGCGTGGGAAAATTTCAAAAACTACACTTTTAACCCAAAAAATTCCCGGAAGTGATCGAGGTCAATGACCCCGACTAGGCCACGCCCACCGGCTAGGCCTGTGACCTTGACCTCGGCTAGGCCCGTGACCTTCGACTAGACTTAGCCAAGTTTCAAACCAGAGGCCGCCACGTGACACTTAGCCAAGTTTCAAACCACCGGAAGTGTCCCAGAACCCGTCTAGCTACACTACTCGAAATATTTCGAAAAATACGGCCCCCGGATTTTTTTTCGTATTTTTCCAGGGTTCATTAGGCATCCCTCAGTAACGCACCGTAGAGTTATTCCGCCATTTTTTGGACACCCTGTATATTGCTGGTAGGGCCTGGAAACTTCAGAAAACATTACGGCGCCGACATAGTATCACTTGGAGTATAACGCGTTTCGTGCGCATGCGTCACAATTCGAGCTCCGCCTTTAGAAGCGATTTTTAAACTTGACCACTTCCCCATTGGGCGGACGACGCCGCCGCGCTTGCCCACAGCTCACCGTATACATGAAGGAGTTGGATGTGTGTCTCACTTCATCGGTGAGTTTCCCACTCATAGCCGCTAGCAATATAGTAAGTATTAGATAAAGTAGGTTTTTTTCCTATAAAAATTTTCAAGGTCAAAGAATTTAGGGTTTATGTTGGTATAACTTGGATTCATTTAAAAAATATATGTTGGTAAAATTTGTTTTAGTAACTTTATAGAACTAAAAATTGGTGGAAAATTTAAAATCTGGCATTAAAGTTCTATGTACATCAAAAGCGCTTGCTAATCTTTCGTAAACGTCTTCTTCTGGTGTGTTAAGATGCAGATCCAACACTTCAGAAATGCTCTTTTTTGTAATACCTACTTGTTAAATATTTCTTTAAGGACTGTTTACTACTGCGTAAGCAACCTCTTTACGGCCCGGCCGTAAAAAGTGTCCGTAAAGACCACGGCCTGCTAAATTGTGTGCCAAACGTCAAAGTGACGTTTGTCACACCAATCCAGCAGCAAGCAAGCCTTCAACTCCACATAGAAGAAGGCGCAAAAGACTGCTATAACTCCTGAACATACGCTAAAATAACTTGCGCATTCAGAATCTTAACGTCTTTAGGAATATCTTCATCATTTTCTACAGATGTCATAAGTTACGAGCTGGTTACAACTTAAAACTTCTTACAACCATACACGAAATTGGAAATAAGTGACATTTATAAACAACAGTTGCAACGTTCTACGCACTCTCAATCATTCTAAAATGTCATTACACAAACCTAGCGTTTTGATGAAAATAAATTGGAAAAATATAGATATGACCGAATTGTATGTAGGTATTACAAAAACTATTGTACAATACACGTCCGTTAGGGCCTTTACTGCCTCGCCAGTATTATTCGACTCGCTCTTCGAGCTCGTCTCACAAATTCTCTGGCTCGGCAGTAAAGGCTATCCTAACGGACTTCTACTGTAAAATACTATTACATTTAATTTTAAGAGATTCCGTTTTTTACGCGTATTCAGTTTCAAAAAAGAAAAACTGACAATTTAATTTTAAATGTCAAAGTGACAAAAGTCGTTTACAGAAAAACCTGACGAAAATAAATTTTCTAATAATTTAAAAAAAGCAGTTTTGCCATATATCTAATACTTACTATATTGCTAGCGGCTATGAGTGGGAAACTCACCGATGAAGTGAGACACACAACCAACTCCTTCATGTATACGGTGAGCTGTGCGCAAGCGCGCCGGCACAGAATAATACAGAATGGCCTGTCGGTTTATAATTCAGCTAGTTTTTTCTTTGCGCATGCGCGAGTTCTGGTGGTGTGCAGTCAGCTGTTTTCCATATTTTACACGTGTACTTGTGGCGGTCAATGACCCCTTAGAAGAAGGTTATGTTTTTTTGTGCAAGTGGTTTTAAAATATTAATTTAATATGAGTGCACAGAAAAGATCTTTTGGTGGCACATGGTGTACTGTGCATTTCCATATAAATTGCATGCACTTTAAACGTACGGATTATTTCTGTTCAGTTTAAAATTTAGGCGCATAATTTTGAATTTACCGCCTCTGCACACCACTAGGATCATGGCGGACAATTTCAAGGTCACAAAAATTGAGTATGCTGACATCAAAAGCGCCGACACAGAGAGGCCATTCTGATTTAGGGTATTATTCTGTGGCGCCGGCGTCGTCCGCCCAATGGGGAAGTGGTCAAGTTTAAAATTCGCTTCTAAAGGCGGAGTTCGAATTCCCACGCATGCGCACGAGACGCGTTATACTTCAAGTGATACTATGTCGGCGCCGTAATGTTTTCTGAAGTTTCCAGGCCCTACCAGCAATATATGTGTATTATATATATATGAGTTTTGCCAATTTTATCTTGACCTTGAAAACTTTATACGAAAAAAACCTACTTTATATGGTCACACTGGTGCAGTCTCTGCTTACGCGGTTTTACGAAAGTAAGGTGTGAGGTTAGGTGAGAAACGGTTGTTACGGCAAAATGAAACGCGTACGACATAAGGGAAGATTTGCAGACGTATTGTTGAGCTGACGGAACTCGGCAAAAACCTGACATGCTGCAAATGTGCACACGGCCTTTTGTTGACAGACATTGTTAATGAGAAACGTCTTGGCTTGAATTCAATTCTGCAAATCCGTTGTCAAAATTGTTTAATCGTGACATGCGTCGTGGCAGCAAATAACTAGGCGAACTTTCAGACGTTAACACAAAAGCTGTACTACAGACAGATCAATAAAAAAAACCAATTAGGGCAGGCTGTGATATGTGTTATACGTTTGGCAGTACTGAAGTGTATTGTCAGTCTATGTCAAATGTAGGGTTGTCATTTTGACCCGAAGACTTCGGGTTTGGCAGTCATTTTTTGGGCTTCGGGTTTTCAATAAAATTCTTCGGGTTAACTACATACATGGATAGTTAAAAATTTTACTTCTATTTGAAAGCTTGAGAGCACAAGTCATTGATCAAAGAGATAAAAATATAATTTTAGAAAATATGTATTTTACATTTTTTTCAGAAATATGTAATTCTTAATAGTTTACTTAACTTTTAAGATGGGGTTTGAACGTATCTTTTATGGAATGTAAAAAATAGTTTTCTTCTTTAATTCCTATGATTTACAAAGGCCGAGAATGTGTAACGGGCCAGCCTTACCGATAATGGTTATTTTTATGCTTAAATGTAGAAGCCAAGTTGTATTTTCTATGTTTAATATTATATTTTATGTAAGCAAATGCTCGCAAAGCTGGTCCTGCGCTGGACGTGTATTGCGAATCTTTGTTTTCGCGAGTGTAGCAAGAAACACGCTTTACGCGGGATACGGGGATTTTCAGTTCATGCAAATTTAACAAAAAAGGCAGCAGTCCCACGCAGGTTCTTCTGAGAGCTGCATGGGTTTGTTAGATTGGAAAGTATGGTACGTGAATTCGCCCATGGAGATATAAGTCAATTTGAAGCGGCCTAAAAGAGCTTGGCAGCCAACGTTTGCTGCAAACACAGTTAAAGTGCAGAGAACCAGTATTTGCAAATTCCACAAACGCATTTTCTGAGTGTGCATGCAAGTACACCCATAGTGCTATCTTTAAAGGCTTATTTGAAGCGTCAATTTTGAGAGGCGCCAATTCAACTGCCCTTACAAGGCCTGTACGCGATCAGTGGTTTCCAGCATAATGTCCGCCAGGAGTGGGTGATGCAATTAAGGCGTGCCGTTTCCAAGGGTATTTAGTAGTCAGTTCCAGGTAAAACGTTTGCAGAGCGGAATAAGGTTGCGTTTAAGTGCAATCTTTTGCAAACGCGCAGGAATGTGTTTTATCAGCGACTCAAATATGTATCGGCTTAAGGTAATTTTGACATTTGCGTTCTTTTAAAAGATAATTATTTCAACGTTATTTTTGGCGATGTTTTACGCTGTTTATGAATATTTGCAACACGCTTACGAGTAGCCTCAACCTATATCGCACGTATATTGTTTCAGAACTTAATTCTATTTCCTTTTATTTCTTTTGTATTTTTATGCGTGTTTTTTGTTTTTATATGTGTTTTGAAGTCAATAGATGATGTAAACAATTGTGCATTGTTTAAAATTAGGTTTCTGTCCTACCGACATTAAAAGGGGGAACCATATTTCGGTTTTGACCGATAGTAATCTTACATAAGCGATTAACTGAGATATTAAGAGAGTTTCACGTTCACTAAGCTAGCTCACCTAGCTACGAGATAAAATGGGCAAATAATATTAAGCCGTCTTGTTCAAATTTAATGGATCCACCGAGGGGTAAAGAAATTCCATATTTTATATGCTACTTAAAAAATATAAAATTATTTTAGGAATTATATCTTTAAAATGTAAATGATTATTTCACCTTGCACTTTTTATTAATTTTATCTCACTTTTTTCTTCCCCAAAAATTATTTTCTTCGGGTCAGCAACGACTTAATGTTGGTAACCCTAGTCAAATTCGAGATTTGCAGCTCAAGTTTTGCGTTAGTCTGTGTCAAATAACAAACAAAACCTAACCTACTAATCTCGAATTTGACATAGACTGACAATACACTTCAGTACTGCCAAACGTATAACACATATCACAGCCTGCCCTAATTGGTTTTTTATTGATCTGTCTGTAGTTTGATTATTATATTTGTTGCTAGCACATGTTATGCTATGCCTCCTCAGAGCATCATCGATGAAGCTTTTTTATCTGGATCATATGCAGAGTGTAACACCCGTATGCATAATCGTTCGCCAGCGGCGCGCCGGAGTTTCGTTATGAATAGTATGTTGGCGGCACTGTACATCTATATTAAATTCGAGGTTATCAGGTTAGGTTTTCCGTCAGTTTTGACAGAAACTGACACCACATCTAACCTGCTAACCTCGAATTTGACATAGACATACAGTGTTGCCGTATCATTGAAGTCTTCTTTCGTAAAAGCTCAATACGATGGTATTACTTATTTTTTATCTACAAAAGTAGGTGGTCAAATGCTTCCAAATTTCTCCGAGTTAACTATCAAAAATGTTTCTTGCCCCCAGAAAAAATTGATCAAAGTGGTAAGATATATATGCTTACTGTGATCGAAAATGTTACTTATTTTCCGAGTTACATAGGGAATACCGTGTATAAGGAAATTTTTTTCATTAATTATTTTCTCCGGTTGTAGGTGGTCAATCTCTCCGGAATTTTAACCGTGTATTTAAAAGCTGTTTAACGATACATAGAAAAAAATCAACTGTGTCGTAAGAAAATCGATACCTCGCGATAACTACCTTAATTCCTGTGCTTTCAAATCTGTAAAGAAGAGCAGTTATTTAAGTTTACAGTCCGAAGATGTCATTGTTTATCCTTTTTTATATTAAATTTCTTCTTGAAATGTATCTTTTTAAATGTTTGAACCTATCAGATTTTTTGCTTTTTAGTACAGGATGATACTACAATGTGAGATATTCTCAATTCAGTTTGATCACTGCCTTCTACACTTACAAGCCATGCTGTTAGACTTGGCAACATTGCATCTCTGGTAGTTGGTGGTCCTAAATTACAATACTCCCATTTGAAATAATTTTGCTTTAAAGAGCACAGTTTTACTATTTATCATATTTCACTCTGTAATTAACTAAAGATAGCTTCTGTAATGGTGACATTTATTTACATAGTCAAGTAATACAAACATGTATATTTATAAAAATAAAACAACCTAACCTATGTAACATATGTATAAAAGAACATTTCTGTAATTATTTTAAAGTTTGTAACTTTCTATACACCACTGCTGATTGAGAGTACAACATATATGCAAAAATATGGTGCTACAGCTGTAAATAATCTTATTTGAACATAATAAACTTATCTTCTGGGTAACATCTAAATTTGTGTGACGCAAATTGTTCCATAAACTTCAAAAAACTGCTGGTGTCGTCACTTAAAAACACTTTCACTGTTTGTGCATGTCTTTCCAATATTTGCCTTCTTCTACATCCAGGATTTGTCCTTTCTCGAGGCGCTTTGGACGACAGCATGTTCGTAAATTTGGAAATACGCGTGGGACAGCTTTGTCAGCTAATTGAGGGTAATGCATCACCAGTTCTGCATTTCCCCACTCTCATTTCTAACGTTTTCAAATGTCTTTTCCATTAAAATGTATTTCACACACGACAGCACTTTTTCTTGGGGTCCAACGTTCTCGTGCTGTTGCACGAAGCCATGCTTTCTTTCGGATCTCGTTCATTTGAAAATAAAATGTTGTTAGCGTTTGCATACAATGTTCTTTTAAGGTACTGTCGTGGTTGGTACACAGCGTCTTCATGGCATTCTAAATATAAAATTTTAAGTTACAAGAAATGCCCTAAAAATGAGGTTAGGTTGTTACTTACCTCAGTGAAATACTTAATAAACCCAATGAATTCTAGCAGCAATTTTACTTGCACTTATCACGAACAGTACAGTAATATAAATAAATGTATTTCGTCAGACTTAGAGCAGTCCAACATATTAATATTTAATCACACGCCACATTTCAACATACATTTTTATAAACAGTACAAAAATTGGTCTACGATCAGCGTTGCCAAATCTCCAACAGCATGGCTTGTAAGTGTAGGAGGCAGGGATTTGATACTCGTGGATGCGTCAAGCTAACAGAGCATTTTACAAAAAATTGATTACACTTCAAAAATGCGCAATGTTTACATGATGTAAATGAGACAACAGTGTTCTAAACTTTTTTTATTTTAAAGTGTATAAAATAGTTGCTATTGTAAGGTGATTCTAACAATGTACCCGTGTATGGATTACAAAAATACATTAAACAAGGTATACGTGGACAATAATTACTTCTTATAAACTAACTTTATGATTAGTAATAAATACAACAAACCATAAGCATTGCATATTTATGTAAGTAAAACTAACGACTAGTGAATTACAAGCGAAATTTTCAGTACTGCACTCTATCACAGTTAGTTTTTTCTTATTTATTACAGATTTTTATGTATGATAAGGAGAATTAGTAGTGGTTTTAAATATAAGCCGTTCACGATCTTTTTGGGTCAGGTGAGGCTATGACCATCTAGTAATTTTGTTGGCAGTACCTCTGTTGCAACTAAACTCCCTCCTGGAAATTGACACTTTTTGTGTTAGGTTAGGTTGTTTTCAGTTTAAGGTTATATTTTCTGAATAGGTACATTGTTGCCGGATATTCTCTAGTTTCCACATCAACTTGCGTTCTTTTAAATTTGGTCTGTCCTTTTTAAAATGGAAGTAGCATCGTTTAATGGAAATTTTTTGTTGTCACAAAATTATTTCGGGCATTTCGACTTTTCCTTTGACGAAAATTAAAATTATTTTTACACATTTGATAAATCATTTATTTTCTTACGAATATTAAAATAATAAATCTGGCAATGTGGTGGTAAGAAAATGTCGAACAGACACTGACAGAAAAAAAAGTTGCATCCACTACGTCATCGAATCAGTTAGTCCAACATGAAAAGAAAAAATCATAGCCAACTCTGTCCCAAAAAGGTCGTGAACGGCTTATATGCTTATCCTTACATTTATCGGGAATTCATGTTTGCATTTTCAATGTCAATGGAATATTTAATGCCACACTACTAATTCGGAAAATAACATTTATAGATTGCAACATATTTCTTTCATTAGCACTAAGTGCTAATCAATTTTTTGGGTTAGATTTTCGTAACTTAAGCACTTTATATCCTAAAGACTTCAAAAACTGGACCATCAGAGACACAATCACAAGGAAAATAAATCGGAAAGACTCTCAGAAGAAGTGCTACTGCCACACTTGCCCTTCAACAGCTTGACTATATTGCAAAGCATCCTCCCTTTGGCTTCCTGCAACGGCGTCTTCCCTTCCCCATTTTTAATGTTGCAGTCACTGCCATTGCCCAGCAGGAGCTCCACAATTCTACTGTTGTTACTTAAGCAAGCATAATGCAGGGGGGTATTGCCTTTTAAATCCTGAACATCCAAATCGCAGCCTCCACACTTTAGCAGTTCGCGAACAATCTGTATTCGTTGGTTCTTACATGCTAAATGGAGAGGCGTGAGGTGTGTGGACGTTTTAATGTTGACTAAGGCACCAGAGTCGAGCAGCAGCCGCAGAATGTCGCTGCGGCCACACTTCGCAGCTACGTGCAGAGACGAATAACTATCTGAGTTGCATGCGTTGATGTTCAAAGTTTGCGAGGCTTCCAGAGCTGGCGGGCTTGAATTTTCAAACTGCTTCTGACAGTTATCACAGGTACACAGCGGGTGGCAGGTTGACTTTGTGTCCGAGTGTTTCACCTTTTGAGGGGTGGGAATCCCTAAATAGAAGCACATTAGAGGTAAATCATTGTTTTCGATGGATTTTAAAACTAAATCAATTTTTTTTAGTTGTTCGATGTTCTTGCTTTTAGTTTTAGAATTCGAATCTAGCTTTATGCAGTTAAAGGTCAATTGTGTTCTAGTTTCATCACCTTTAGCTGCTAACAGAAGCTTTTTTAAGTAGTCACTGTGGGCAACGTCAAGCACACTTTGATTTCGTTTATTTACTGAAGTAATTTTTGCTCCGTACTGTAATAAAATGTTTGCTATGCCCCCAAAGCCCCACTTTGCAGCATAATGCAAAGGAGTCTCGCCCATGTTATTCTTCGAATTCACATCAATACTACTCCCTTTTTGCTCAACAAAGTACAGGAGGGCTTTGACGCAACTCTCATGCCCGTTATTCGAAGCCAAATGCAAAGGGGTATTTCCATCCGAATCTCTTGGTTCCAGTTCTGCATTTGCATGTAGTAGAAGCAATAGCGCATTCTGGTTGCCTTTCAAAGCTGCGTAATGCAGAGCTGTTGATTCGGCATAATCTAAAGCATTAATTTCAACGCCCTTTCCCAGCAAATACTCGACTACAAGTGGCTGTCCATGCAGACATGCAATATGCAACGCAGTGCAACCTTTTTCGTTGCATGTACTAATGCTAAAAGGTGTATATGGCTTGCACTTCTCACAAGAACATAATGGATGACATAAGGCTATCCGATCAACTAGTCCGTTTTTAACTTTGCTGTCGCAAAATTTTCGTATTGCACTCAGACTTCCAGCTTCAACACAATTAAAAAAGTCGTTTATACTGCTGATGCTTGCGGGGGAGCCAAGGCCACTTTTTGGACGAACTTCTTGAGTTTTAATGAATTCAATGGCAGCTTCCAGTGTTGTGATCAAAAATGAGCTTTCATGAGTTAAATTTAATGTGCTAAATCGAAAATTTATTAAATACATTAAATTGCCAATCCAGTTGTTCACTCTGGATTTGATTATGGTGAAAACAAAAATTTTTAGAAGGTCATCTGTCGTTACAAAAGATTGTTTTCTATTTGACAGTGAGTTAATCACACGTCGTAAGCATTCCATCTTCCCTAAAACTGTGGTATACTTATTCAAGTTACTTAGCTCTCGTTTTGTATTTGATATATTCTCCAACAATTCGTTGCTAATTTCCAAATCCTTCAATTGAATATCAAAGAAATTTCTAACAATTTTATTAAAATTTGCATCTGCTTGTGCTGTATAATTACATACCGCTGGAAACAGTTTGTAACGGATACAGTAATGTATGTAAGTTTCTACAGCTAAAGCTACGTTGTCTGAAATGCACTCTTTCGACAGCAATTCAATACATTGCACATACAAAACAGAACATTTGTCTTTTAATATTTCTAAATCATCAAATTCAAATGATTCTGAAACAAACTTCTCGATTATCTTGTTAATTTCATCAAACACACCACGATTTGTCTTCCATAATAGTTTAACACAATCATGTACACTTCTAATATTGTAACAATCTTTCCACGTTGCTACTGAAGAACTTTGATGCAACGGTCGTTCAATACACCAAAGTTTGTACTTCTGAGATTTTTCGATGTAAAATGTTTCATCAAAAAGAATGCGTATATGTTCACCATCTTTAAAAACTATATGTTTATCACGTATAGAAACTTCGTGCTTTGCTAAAGTGTAGAAATGTGTATCCGGTAAATCAGGATTTGGAACAAGGACATGTTCTAAGAGGTCCTCTGTGCTAATTGTAGTTGGTTCAAAGGTTCCCAGACGTGGAATGCATATTATCCATGCTTCAATCGTTGCTTTTGTAATCACATCATTGTGATTTTCTTGAATTAATTGGAAAAATGGATTTTGATCAAGGCATTCGTCGTAGTTAAAATTCATTTTGTTGTAAGTCTGCAATAGGGAGCAATGTTAAAATCTAAAAAAGTATGTGAAAATTACTTACGTGACTTGTTTCAACATGAAATTCTTTCTTTTACAATCAGGTCTTATCAAAATTAAGTTTTTTTGTACAATCCATTTTTGATAACTGATAGGTTATGTAGGTCTATTTATATGTTGACATTTAAGATACACATAAAACCTTTACATCGAATACAAGTGCGTGATTCTACATCGAATTTATTTGGAATTTAGTACGGTGTGAAATTTACGTATAGTCTGTTTTTTTGCTTTATGATTCAGAGCAGGCTTTGCATTTGCATTTTTGTAACAGTGTAGGTAGTTGGTGACAAAGAAAAAAACACTAGTTATGTCAAAAACCATTAGAACTGTCAATGTGTTAACTTAGAAGCACTATTATACTTAATAAGAGCTAAAATTACTGAACTATTGACATTAAATAAGTTATTGCTTTATTTTAAGTACGTTTATTTAAGCGTGATTGTTATCTAACTGTACAGAAACGTCATAAAATTTTTAGACATCTATCTTTTATGTACTAATGTAAAAATGTATTATTAATAATTTGCTGATGATTTTTGTTTGTAGAACTGTGTTGTACAAGTTATTATTTATGCTAAACATATAACAGGCATTTCAAAATAAAGAGATAATACAAAATACCCTGGTAGAACCATTTTCAGAGATATAATTTACCAGAATTTAGATGGATGCACTTCAGGATAATCATCCAGAATCTGATTCAGAAGAGGAATACAACTCGTCTTCCGATTCTGTATCAGATTCTTCCAACCTAATAATAACAGGAGGTATATCATCCACACCAATAAATTTAACAATGTGCTTTGCCCAGTCACTTTATATTAGTAGTTCACAGTGTTCAATGTTTTTTTTCCATATGTTTGCTGTACACAATGATAGAGATTTAAACCATAAATTAGCAATTATGTCTTTTGAGGGAGGCTGAGAATTTATGTCCTTATTATAATAGTTCTTACATAAACTCCATGCCAATTCAATTGGATTGTATTGACAGTGGTATGGAGGTAATCTAAGAACTTCATGCCCATGTCGTTTTAAAATATTGTCAATTAAGTATTGCTTTTGGTCAATATGTATAGGTAAAATTAAACTCCATAATTGTCGCTTTATTAGTTTGTCATCAAATTGTACGTCACGTTTAATTAACCATTTCTGTATTTGTCGTTTATTGGACGAGAAATTGGGTGGTTTATCGATAAGAACCGAATTATATGGTGCATTATCCATAATTACCACACATTTTCCATTCAATTTGGCCAAAGCAGGGATTAACTGTTTTCAACATTGCCTAAAAATGTCACCATTGATACACTTATGATAGCCCCTGTCATTATTGTCCGAGTCCAACAGTAAGTCACATCCTGGTAAAGTTTCATCCAAAAACATGAATATACATTTTTCACATTTCCTTTAAAAGGCAATCCGCCGAAATGACATGACTCTTCTCACACAACAATTTTCTTCCATTCACAAATTTGTATTTATATCCCATATTTGTTAATGTGTAGTATAATTTTAAACGACTCCCAGTATAATAAGTTCCTCCCTTGCACACAGAAATAAATTATCCAAAGTAAAAAATTCAAAATTTTCTTCTTAATATCTTCCCAAGTTAGAAATTCCTTTTCTTTATTCATATTATCATTCGGTTATTGCTGGAGTTGTGATTTTGCTTCGTTTAGTTATTAAACACCGTTGCATTCGAAATCTAGCATTATAAGAAATTGTTAATTCTTAATACTTATATTGAAGATTTGACCAATTCTTCCAATGATGGCTGTTTTACTTAAGTTACCATTGATCTTTTATATTAGTAGAACGGCGTTTTATAGCCTCTTTGGTTTTACTATTACCTAATACTGCTTTTTCGTGGCATTTTATTGAGATTTGCCGAAGTGTCAACTTGACAATCCCGGCGACCTGGATTTTGACGTTAGTTATATTTTGTAACTAAACTGTTGTACACTGCTAAAATAATATAAATGCAAAGCCTGCTCTGAATCATAAAGCAAAAAAATAGACTATATACAAGGCGTTTCGGGAGGAAAGGGAAATATTTTGAAGATGTGTTCAGGTCAAAATAAGAAAAATAAACCAACACCTTTAAATCCAATTCTCAACCGTTGCGGAAATAATTAGTTTCCGAATTAATTTCGCAATTGAATACCTACTTTTTAATAGAATATTTTCAAATAAAAAAAACATTACCGGCGGTGGGATTCGAACTTCAGCGCCCGCGAATGCGATTTCAACGCCTGACAGTAGATCGACCATACGTCGCACGCGGTCACGCAGAACCTTTCGCATCTATCCGATGTAAGTGCATGAAACACAACGCATTATTTATTGCCTCTTTTTGTCTCTAACAACATTTAGCCTGTATCTGTTGGTTTCCATTTTCGTCACGGGTAAAGCCTGAGCTATGTGCAAATGATCACTTTTATCTATTTCTCAGTTAAACCAAAAATAAATCACATTTTTTAAGGTGCTTACCCTGTATATGTTGAAGCCAGCATTGCCCTTTCTCGTCAAGAGCAAAAACCTGAGCTATATGCATAATATTAATTTCATTTAAGTAATAGTGTTTGCGTTAAAGTAAAAATAAGCGGAATTGTATTTTTTAAGGTGCCCAATCTGTATACCGGGTAACAATGAAACTACTACCCACGGCGGCATTTCGAAACGGCTTGAGATAGAAATATGCAATTCGGTATGTCGACAGAGTTGAAAATGCTTGTCAAAATTCGATTGTTTTTAAAAACCATAGCAACCTCTGTCCTGGCCTACTCCGTTTTTCCGTAAAATACAAACAAATCAGAATTACGGCATATTTTTAAGCGGCTCTATTTCAAAAACTATTAGTTTTAGACATGGGATATGTCAGACGAAAGTTATTTAGAATTGTTCAGAGAGTCATAAAAGAGAAAATATATAGGGTGTCTCGTTTAAAATAACAAAATCAAGGTCATTTGCGGTGAAACCGGAAACGAAATTCAATTGTCTTGTTCACAATTTTCAACCCTATGGGCATACCGAATTGTATATTTCTATCTCAAGCCGTTTCGAAATGCCGCCGTGAGTAGTAGTTTCATTGACACCAGGTATATTTACGAAAATGTTCTCGGTTGCATGTCAAAAAGGCATATAATCCACATGCAAAATATCCAACAAATATTTTTGTGTTATATTGGCAACAGCCAGGCAGTGAAACAGACAGACGGAATTGAGTGATCCTGAAACGTGTAACGGCCTGATTTGTTTTACCAGAGCTTTTTAATATGTAAACCAGCTAGCGTAAAGCTGATCTGTAACTTTGATGTTGTATTAATTAGATTAAGGACGCATTCTGCATTTGAAATCGCGTCCAAGTAAATTCGCGCACTTGGTCCGATCAACGCCGAAGATAGCTAAAAATAGAACGTGAGACGTCGCGGTGTTTTGTGGGTACTGAAGACACTTCTAGTTGAATTGTGACAGCAAGTGGGAGCCCAGCCAAGGTAACGGCCAACACTTGGTTTTTTGCGATTGATATCCGAACTCCGGTAGTGTCTCACAGCGTTGGAAAACATCCCCGAGGTCCATGTAACTCACAGCAGAAAGCCTCTTCAACGATTCCAAGGTGAAATCACCCGAGCTCCGTAAAGAGCGTGCTCAGTGCAAATTTAAACAGTGACGCCATCAAAAGCTAAAATTCACGGGGTCAGATTCAGGTCTTTGCTGATAGCAAAGGTGAAGCCAGGTTAGTTCACTTACGACCAATGTATTTGATCAAATCCACAATCCAGTGCTAAGTTGCATCGCATTTCGAGTACAGCACATGATTGCGTCATTTTTTAATGCGCGAAGCGTGTGAGTTAGCAAATACCTGTGAACGGTTACGTGCGTACTCAGGGCCGGACTAAAATAAATTATCGGAGTGCGTGAAATAGATTTTCGCGAACTTTAATGCTAGCGTTAATGTTTAGCATTTTGTTTTTGTTTCTTGTGCAAACTGTAATTGCGCGTAGAATTTAGCCTTTGTGTACTTATGGCATATGTTAGTGTCAAGCTTGTTACGTTTATTTTGTCATTTTCCATATAATAGTTGAAATAATTAATCAGATTTGACAATTTACATTTATTTTGTAAAAATACAATAATTTTACCTAACTAGTTAGGCAACCTTACTAGCATCAATCTTAATTTCGAACAAAGTACAGCTGACTTTATCAACTTAAAACACACTCTGCATTCCTCAGTTTTTCTGCTGGCCAACTTTCAAATTTTTGGAACTTTGATAAGCTGAATTGGGCTATTTTTGGACATTTTTCGGCCATTTCCTGGCAAGTCTTGCGTCGTGTAAGTTTGGATTGCTTCCTTTTGGGGTTTTGGGGTCCCAATCTCACGGCTTTGATAGCCATCTTCATTGTTGGAAGGATAGGGAGGCTTCGTAACCCCTGTTGAAATGTTCCGGAGATTTGTGTTTATATCACCGGCATTTGCTTCGTCACGGACGGATTTGATGGGACGTTCATTCTTCGCACGCCTGACTGAATAATCGTTTCTTACAAGTAAAGTACTAAGGAAACATACTGGATTAGTTTTATTTGAATGTTACATTTGACATGTGACGGGAGTAAAATGAAATTAGGTACATCAGGATATGTGTTGTTGAGTGGAGCTTCCAAAGGGGTGACATCCAAGAGGGAAGGAAAGTTCCAGGTAGCAGTAGAGTGTAGCAGTAGACTGTAGCAGATTGCGGTCCAGGTTTGCTAATTGCTGACGGGAATTAAAGGTTTGCTGGTGTTGAGCAGTTTGAACGAGTGAACTGTCGTTGTACACGGTGCATTGCAGTAAGGAGCCTAAAGGGGTCTAGTTGCTCTCAAATAGGTAGCTGTCTTGCATGTTGAGTGAATAACGATACAAGGTGAGTGATTTCTTAGAGAATATTAACTAGAAAGTCAATAAAGACATTAATAAGTTGAAATTGATTAACAAATAAACTTACTGTGTAATAAATATTATAATGTACCATTCTACGGATTGGGCATTTGTCATTGAAATTTAAATACTGTTTATGACATTTGGTTGACAGAAGTGACGTTTGATTTGAATGAAATTTTTTTAAAATATTGGAAGATCAATTTTTCAGAACAAGTAACTAGATAATAGATCCCACCCCTGTAAGAGTTAGAGTCAGGCGCTATTATAAAAAAATAATTATTGACATTAGCAAAAAAAGGGCAATTTGTAATTCAAAATACCTACATAAATAACATCAATATTTGAAAGTTTTGTACATTTAAAGGCACAACAAAGGGGAGCCAGTACAATATATTACTCATAGCAAGAAATAAAAATCAACTGCAAAGAAACAGAAACATATGGAATAAATACCTAGAAGAAAATGGGATGACCATTAATACAGAAAAAACAAGGTAATGCATGTCACGAAACAAGAAGACGAAGAAGAAGTAGATATATGAATAAAAGGGAAACAAATTCAAACAACGCAAACATATGAATACCTTGGAGTTCTGATCAACAATGACGGAAGAATGGACCAAGAGCTAAAACACAGAATAAATAAAGTAAATAGTATATATTACCAAATAAACAGCACACTGATAGGAAAAAAAGAAATCAGTATCAAAGCAAAAATGCACTTATATAGAACAATATATACCCCTACACTACTATATTCATCATGGGCGACAACAGATAAACAAAAATCAAAAATAACAACGGCAGAAATGAGATACCTAAGACGAATGGTAGGCAAAACAAGAAGAAACAGAAGTATACTAGACGAACTAGAACTTATACCACTGGTAGAGGAAATCAAGATAAAACAACTTCAATGGTATGGGCAACTGGTCCAAGTGAATGCAGAACGCTACCCGAAGAAAATTTTCGAAATGAGATGTGATGGAAAAAAGGATAGAAGAAGACCCAGACGAAAGTGGGAGAACAACATCCAGGAATCAGCTAAAGAGAGAGGATGAACTCTGACACAAATCAGAACCCTTGTGAGGGATAGAAAATCTTTCAAACAATGGCTCAAATCCTCAACACCGTAAGGTAAACGGGGGAAGATGAAATAAGTAAGTATGCATTTGATGTTTTGGTTCAATAATTTAGTTTCCGTTTATTTTGATGCCCCCTTTTTTGGTACGGTGTAATATCAGTCTTTTAATCTGTGAAATTTGATTATGTTTCCAGCCAGGAACCGGGTCCAGACCCATTTCTTCATTTCTAGCTTTACGTTGCAATATGGTATCCCAAGAATTGGCTCGGGTCTAGGCGGGTCACCACTGGAGCCCTGTCTAGCCAGCTGATCCGCCTCTTCGTTACCGTCAATGTTGCTATGACCTGGTACCCATAGCAACTTTACAGAGTGCTGCATGCAGAGTCTTGTCAGCTCCGCTCGACATTCAGACACTGGCTCCAAAGACACCCTGAAGGAATTCAGGGCTAAGAGAGCGGTCTGGCTGTCCGAGCAGATGTAGATATGTTTGTTAGTAAAACCTCTGTCTAGGTTTTCTTAAACACAGCCCAGGATAGCAAACACCTCGGCCTGGAATACGGTGGCGTACCTGCCCAGTGAGAACGAACGCTTCACTCTAGGTGATTCGCCATAGACGCCCGACCCTACGCCAGCCTCCGTCCTAGAGCCGCATGTGAACCAGAT
Source organism: Agriotes lineatus (assembly GCA_940337035.1). NCBI lineage: Eukaryota > Metazoa > Arthropoda > Insecta > Coleoptera > Elateridae > Agriotes > Agriotes lineatus. Next base: position 13,371 of record CALNHX010005967.1, on the reverse strand, counting down.
AAGTTCCTTAGAAGTGAGGAGGTTATGGCCACGGGCAATCCAGTCCTCTCTAGAAGGGATGACTGTTTTATATGGCTTTTATATGGCTTATTGAAGGAAAAGGAGGGGACCATACGATCACTCCTCATGCTGAGGGTATCGTGAGCCTCTGCCATAACTGACAGAACCCTCGAATACCCCAGCGTTCCTCCTACCTTTGTACACTGGCCCCCACACTTAAGCCTGTAGGCCGCCCTTCTAGCCTCAGCCTCAATCGTTAGATGAAGGGGCACGAGTCCGAGAAGGGCTTCCAGGGCCGTTGTGGGTGCTGTTCGCATTGCTCCTGTCACTCCTAGACAAGCTAGCCGTTGGAGTTGGCTGAAGCATTTCTTTGCGCTAGCTAAGGTGGACCCGCACCATACAAGTGCAGCGTAAGTGGTGAGGGGGCTTATCCACATGATGACATTCGGTTTAAGACCCTACGTGTTTCCAAAGGTACGTCTACACATCCAAAAGGAGGCAGTTGCCCTTTGCATTTGTCGTTCCGAGTGCTTCTTCCAGGTCAGTTTGGGGTCCAGGATTACTCCCAGATACTTAACTTTCCCGGCGGCCCTCAGAGGATGTCAGGTCATTTTGTATTTTAATTAGCCACCTAGGCTTTAGGGCAGCGTGCCCGTATGTTAAACCCTTTTAGTTCCTTATTTGGCTTCATCACCTAATTCCATAATAATGATTTTGCACATATTTGGCCTCAAGCGCAGTATTTCTCGTCATCTGGGGCACCCCTTTGTTGGTACCTTGACAGTCGGGTGTTAACGCTCGCAGGATTTCCGAACCTTCTAGAATTTACGCTGTTGGTGTGACTGCGAGGCCTCGCGCTGTCTTTGTCACCGGAACTTATTTGTTTTATTGGGCGCATCGCCATTGGCTGTCGAGAGTCACGTGGTAACGCCGTTTTGGCTCACGCCACTGCAGGGGTCGTAACGCTTCTTGCAGGGGCATTCAGCCGAGAGCCGTCGATCTAAGAGGTCGGATAGTGTGTGTGTTCGTGCGGCGCTCCCGCCCTTGGCGGGGGCGTCAGCCTTTTCCCGTCTCGTGCTGCTTCAGCAAGTGTTTGATAAACTGTTTCGCCTTAAGCGAGAGTGGCAGTTCAACTGAGGCGATTGAACAAGGGAGGTGTGTGTGTGTCGTTAGCGGCGATCTTATTACGCCAAGGCGTAGGTGTGATGGAATTCCATGCCCGGTTCTACGTCGTCACGTAAGGGAGTGTTCCCTTTAGCTCGTTGTGCGAGGATTCCGTTGAGGTAGGACATCACTTGGGCTTGTTTGGCCGTCGTAGCGGCGTTTGTTGAAGCGCCAGACTTTGTCGCCATTTTGGGCGCATCCAGACCATTCACACGTCGGCCGTTTTAGCGGCGAATGAATTGCCACAGGCAACCTGTTTCCCGCCAGCTGGACCGCATGCCGATCTCTTGGGCCGTCACCAATAAAATTAAGGTATTTCTAACCATTGAATCATGCTAACTTCTCGTGCGCGAGCTGTGCGCTTAATCATGTGAATAATTGCTGAACTTTTGGCATACGTGCTGTAAGGCGGCAACGCCAGTTTGGTCGAGGTAAAATTGCATGTGCGCGAACTTGATGTGAAATCTTGTGCACCATTAAAAACGTACCCTTCGCATCTTAAATTGTTGTCGCGAAGTGGCGTCGCTCGCTCATTTTTGATCTAATCACTTCCCTCACTTGGGCTTTGCTGTGTTTGCCCAAATTATCATGTGAGCATTTTTATGAACAAACGTTCCCTTTGTGGGACTCATATGTCAAACTGCTTTTGATTTTGTACAGTTATGAGTGTTGTTTAGTAACAGTAGTGCGCCCATCAGCTGATGCTTATCTATAAGAATTAACGCAATGTTTGCGGCACGCTTTGCCGCCCCAATGTAAGAATCGAATAATAGACGCTTATCTAATTAAGAGACGCTTTATTCTTGGTCGCTTTGTGCATGTTCTGTTTCAGCGTGCGCCCATCATTGAGGAGATATATGTACGGTGGAGCCAGTGAGATCAGAGCGTGCAGGTAAGCTTGGTGGTGACATTGTCGTGGCTGAAAAAGCCCCACTTCATGATCTAAGTATTTTTGCCATCACGAAATCGTTGTGTGAGTTTATAATTCACGAGTACCCCTATCGACGGAGTAACTTGAATACTTCGCCCTCGTCTAACCGCCCAGGCCCGGTTATCCGGGTTATGACAGGCTTGGTGGCGCCCTCTTTATTTTCCCGTTATTTACCGACCCTCTGGCCGTTACCCTTAGATAATCTCGTTAAGAACCCGCCCAAACTGAAAGTCTAGCCGGCCTATCTTGTTGCGGCTGGGTAGCGGCCTAGGAGAACTTTCGTCCCGATTTCGTCCATTACGGCACGCGCCGGCCGTTTCGTTTATGTATGAGCCGGTGCGGTGTCGTAAAGTCAGTTCAAGACCGTAACAAGGAGTACCGAAGAGTACAGGGTCAACAAAGCCCTCTATCTTCCTTTTCCTTGTGAATAGGACAAGTTCGGTTTTGTGAGAGTTTACCGACAATTTGTGCCCTATGCACCATCTTTCCACGATTCTGAGGGCATTTTGAGTAACCTCGCAGATGGCATGCGGAAATTTTCCTCTTACGAGGATAGCAAGGTCATCTGCATAGCCTTGCGTATATGTGCCGGCTCCGTTAAGGTCACGCAGGAGCCCATCTATGACGAGGGACCACATCAGGGTTGAGAGTATTCCCCCCTGCGGGCACCCACGCCTGACGGTCACCTTTACGGTATCCTCATTCAGAGTGGCGGTTACCCTGCGGTTTTCTAGCATGGATTTTATCCACCGAACAATGGTGGGCTCTATTCTATGGTTTGTTGCCGAAGTGCATATGGATTCGAAGGCAGTGTAGAATCCCTGTATTAATATTATACAGGGACTCTAAGGCAGTGTTGTCAAACGCGCCCTCTATATAAAAAAGTACCTAGAGCCAGTTCTTTGTGTTCCAGCACCTTCTCTATCCTAAAAACGATAGTATGAAGGGCCGATTCCACTGACTTGCCCATTTGGTACGCATGTTGGTTTGAATGCAACGGCATTATCCTTAGTGCGCCGTCTCTTTTATACCTATCTACCATTCTTTCCACCGTTTTAAGTAGAAATGAGGTTAAGCTGATAGGTCTAAATGAAGTTCGACCTGCCTTTGGTATAAAGACCACCTTAACGGATCTCCACGCTGTTGGTGTGTAACCGAAAGCAAGGCAGGTCCTGAATATGTTAAAGAGTGGGCTAATGGGCAAATCCAGCCCTTCCTGTAGAAGTGCCGGAGAAATGCCATCTGGCCCTGAACTTTTGTACGGATCAAATGTGCTTATCGCCCACCTGATCTTTTCGTGTGTTACCACTTTCAAGACTATCTCCCAGTCCATTGGGCTAATGCCAATGCGGGGAGCCCTTACTAGTGGGACATCACCAGTCTCATCCACAAAGCGTGGGAAGTGCACCTCTAGGAGATGCCTTAGGGTCTCCTTATCAGTGGCCGTATGGTCACCAGAAGGGAGCCTTAGGCACTCCAACTTGGCTCTTGGATCTTTTGAGAGCGTCTTATGCAGTGGGATATTAGTCAAACGGTATTAATGCCTTCCATTTTAGTTTACTCTTACCTCTTACCGTGGCAAAATTGTAGCAGTAGAATTGGCAGTTATAATAATCTTTTGATCAGGTACTTTCAGTTGCTCTAAATTTTTTGGCAATCATAGGAGGTAATCATCAAACCTTGCCTCTTTTCCTTCACATTATTAAAAAATGCTTTAGCCCATAATTTCTGAACATTAATCATTGTTTGAAGTTCTGTCTTCTTATCCAGTTCCTTTGCTAACTTAATTTTTTCTGTTAGTAGCAAACATGTAGAACATCCATCAGGTTTAGGGCATCCAAACCCAACATTGAAACATATATTTAAAAGGTGATGAAAATAACTAATTTTGACTTTTAATTCAGGGTTAGTTCGTTGCTAATATACAATGTTATTATTGTTATCTTTAATTCAGAGGATAGGTATTGTTTAAGGGTTTTAATATAAGCTTCTAACTTCTCAGATTTTTGATTTCCTATTAGCTTCTATAACAGAATACGAAAAAATACCGAAGCAAGATATACTGATAACACTAGGGGACATGAACGCACAAATCGGAAAAGAACATTATATAAAAGAAGTAGCAGGAATACATACAATACACGACAAGACAAATGACAACGGAAACGAAAAATACACAAGAAAACATGGATGCCCCTTGAAGCAACAAAAGGGACCCAGATAGACCACGTATTAATAAAGAAGAAACAAAGTAAGATAATAACAGACGTCAGATCGTACAGAGGTGCGAATACAGATTCCGATCACCTACTAGGAATTGCAAAAGTAAAGCAGGAATATGAAAGCAAACAAAGACAGGGACATAGAGAAATTATATACTGAAAATAGAAGGAAATAATGCTTACAGGAAATTAATAAAGAAATGAAAAAATATGAAAGGAAAGCAGCAAGGAGCTCAAGGACTCAGTCGAGAGGGCATGTGCCAAAATTATTGGATTCAATGAAAGAACGAAGACATTATTCAATCTAGCGATAGAAGGAACAATCAGAAGATTAAAAATACACCGGAACATAAAGTCTAGAGAGGCACAAATACTGGCGTATGCCGCCGACATAGTTATATTTCAAGATCTTTTTAAAAAAATTACAGAAATATTTAAGCTACTCCAAGAATCAAAGAAGATAGGGCTAGAAATAAACAAGATCAAAACGAAATATATGAAGTGCAAAAGAGGAAAAGTTGATGCAAGAAAAGTAGTCAAAATAGAATCTCACGTGTTTGAAAAGGTAAAAGACTTCAACTATCTAGGAATACAAATAACACACAACAACGAAAGAAAGAAGAAATACACGAAAGAATACAAAGCCTTCTATGCGAACCGCGGAATGTTGAAATCCAAAAAACTACAAACTAAGATAATAATCTACAAGACACTTATTAGACCAGTGATGCTGTATGCTGCTGAAATAATGTGCCCCACGCTGTAACGTTTCGCTCAGCGCGAACGCGATTTTGAAATTAAAAATTAATTCGCGCGTTCTCCCATGGCGTAAATTACGTTAGGAATCGGAGCGCTGCATCTTTGGGCCGCGCGGACAGCGATAAACGACGTCATCGCGGAGAGTCGCAGGTAAACCGCCGCGCATCCAAAGGAAGGTCCCCTACTCTAATAAACCGGCTTGAACCGCTGAATACGCTAGCCCAGGGTATATAAAGAAAAAAACGAAGCCACTATAGAAGAAAATTTTCCTAGTCCTCTTTCCTCACCTAGTTCCGCTCAGGATGGTGCTTAAGCGGTCTTTGAGGGGGCTCTTCACCTAGACCGACTCGTTAGGAGGGTGCTATTGTGCTATCCAACGAGACACCTGCCGAACAACCCGCTCGTTCCACTCGTTAGGAAGGTGCTCTTGTGCTATCCAACGAGATACCTGCTGAGTAAACCCCTCGTTCCTCTCGTTAGGAGGGTGCTCTTGTGCTATCCGACGAGATACCTGCCGAACAACTCGCTAATTCTACTCGTCAGGAGGATACTATCGCGCTCCGAGAAGATACCCAATTTTGTCCTTCAGACTACTTAAAATAATCCTCCAAGTCCCATTCCATCGCCTAAATAGACGGCTTTAAAACCACTAATTGCGACCTGAACGATGTAACACAAGTGCGGATTAAAGTTCGCACTAGAAAACCCAGCCTGTATATATCCGCAGCGAAAGCCGGCATCGCAACGAGTTTAATAATTTCTCACATTCAATCCTCGGACCACTTTACGACGCCCACTAGCTGCGAATCTCAGCCTAAATTCACATTTCACGGCGACCGTCACCGAAGAGGCCCGGCATCAATTCAATTACAACATCGCTTACCTGGACTCCCAAAATTTCTGCATAAGGTAAACAAGATAACTCCGGCCCGGCCGCTCGAAATTTCCACACGTTCTGCACACCTGCGAGACCCGATAACACCGGCACCAGGTATGAACTTTATTAAATGTAATTCCGCCCGCATTTTTCCTGTTTGAAAGATTAAAACACCAACTTTCATTTACACAACACCGCCATTGTCGGCGGTCCCCATTAAAAGCTGTCATTTCTATTAGTAGGTCCGATGAGCAGCCTATGAGACATTAGAACTATTCCATACTAGGGCTGTCCCAGAAGTGACTGACACTGCTTGAAGTCCGCTGGCCGAGACGCGGGACCAGAGAATTCCTGATTGATTTGTTATAAACATTGTTACAACTTTATTTTGTATTTATGCATACAATTTGATTTTATGTATTTACCAGCTAGCTAAATTATACGCTTATAAAATTTATTCTGTGTACTTTCTTGGGTTACCAAACTTGAGTGAATTATTGATACCTTGGCATTCTGAGCTGCCTGGATCCAGTATCAGTCTGGAATTTGTAGCAAACATATTAACCGTTTAAATTAAAATAGAATAGCCAGTACCGGCTACAACGCAAACAGAAAAGGAACAACTAAGGGTTTTCGAGAGAAAGGTGCTAAGGTCGATAATGGGACTGAAAAGTATTGATAACGAGGTAAAACGACAATATATGAATCATGAGCTCATAGAAATACTGAAAGGAGAGGATATAGTAAAAGTAATGTCAGCACAAAGGATCAGACGAATAGGACCAGGCGCGTAGGAGCCGCGGGGGCCACGGGGGCCAATGGCCCCCTCAAATAATTTTCAGAGGGGCCTGGCCCCCTCGAAAATATCTTTTTCTAGTTTCGTCATAATTTATAATTTTACGTATTTCTTATATGAACATATATGTCTTATTTTTAATCGCCGCCGAGTGAGCGATATTAAATCTCACTATTCCAGAAAGTAATCGGTGTTGTTGGATACTTTTTACAACATATAATTGAATAAAAAAAATCTCATTATTTAGGCAACTGTAAAAAAACCTTTACGGGATTTTTGTAACAGTAATTCATTAACAGGGCTAGATTAGTGTTTCTAAAAACCATTTAAATATATATTAATTAGAATTGAGAAATATTTCTCCTAAAAAGCACCTTGCAAAAAAAACGTAAAAATTATGCAAACATTCTACTTTTTGGTAAATAATAAAAAATCTAAAGAAGTAGTTAACATGTTATATTATTTTTGCCAATTATAAATCTTTAAAGTTTTCACATAAAAAAAATGAATTTTAATATTAAGTCTTGGTCTCTGAAATTTTGAAAAAATATTTTATCTACGACAGTGTGTAAAATTGCCTTTTAGTTGGTAGTTTTAAGTTTGTAAAACGACTGTTTAATAACATGTTTTCATTAGTTTACGTCGTCAGTAGTAACATGTTTAAAAGATTTCATTAGGCACGTTGTCAGTAGCAACGTGTTTTAAAATTTATAAACACGCAAAATTGCGACCGGTTGCTGATAATCCTAATTTACAATGAATTTTTTTTTAATATTTACCGTGTTTTCTAGATTCTATCGTAGATAAAATAGTGTACGATACACATGCGTAAAGCATCTTTAGTCACACGCGGGGCTTAAAACGCTCGCTCACTCGAGTTTTAACTCTAACCCACTCGTACCTAAAGAGTAGCTTTACGCACTTGTATTGTAAATTACTATTAAAGATTTAAAAATTAATTTTTAGCTAAAGTTTAAAAAATTCGGTGTTTCCTGGCCTTGAGATTGTTCAGTTATAAAATAACAAACTCCAAAAAAATCTCATTGAAATCTTACTTAATTTCCGAAAAATAGCACTTTTTTAGACAAGCAGAAATCATTGACGTAAAAATTTTTGTTGAAAAATCAAAAATAAAAATGTATGTATCCCATATTATGCCGTAGGGGTCGAGCATTGCCAGCTGAACTGAACGGCTATAAACGCTGTGAAGATTCATGCCGAGGCAGTGCAGCCAAGTTGATCAGGTCTTGCACCTCCCGCCTGACAACAAGGAAGACCGCAGGGTATCACTGGCAACGATCAGTGATATGCGATCCTAGCGATTGCATCCTTCTCGTGGTGGCCTCGTTGAGACTGAACCCCGCGGATCTAGACTGGGAAGTCGATAAACATCCCCCAAGCCCAGCTGTCGTGTCGTGGCTAAGGGTCTGCACTTGGGATAACGATGCCGGCAAAGACGAACCTCTGGTCACGTCATTGCCGTTATACCATACATGGATATCTCTGCTGTAGGCATGTATTACGGGAGATATCTGTGCTGGGGGTCTTGGCTTCACTGCCCGGATCAAGAGGAGAAAACCTCAATAAAAATCCTAAATCTCACGGCGGGGGACCAGGCTCAAGAGATGCATGGCTGTCTAGAAGATCAGCCTTTCTGGTTCCAAAATCCCCTTTTCGAATGTGTTATGCGACCAGTGCAAAGCAGAGCACCAGCAGGTGTAGGCGCAGGGGCTTATAATATGCGTCATCAACGGAGCCTTCTGGATACCAGGCGCCCTCCAGAAGTATTTAGCCAAACCTCTTACAGTTGAATTAAATACTCACTTGTATGGATTTAACAACTGCTTTTTCACAGGGTGAAGACGACACACTGATGGAGTCATCACCGCTTCCGACCACTGATGCTCAGACTTCGGTGACCGAGATAGAAATGGAACAGTGTGCCTCTACTGCAGAGTTGACAGTCCAGACTTCCAGTCAAGGACAGTCTTCCGAGCAGGAAAAGGCCGCAACCGGAGCGGACATAGCCAATAAACTAGGCAAAGTGTCCCTCAAAAAGGTCCAACTTACAGCCAAGGAACGCAGAGAACGCGCCAAGCGAGCCTGCGAAGCCAAGGGCATTAAGTACGACCCAAACTTTAAAAGAAAGCAGAAGATGGAGAAGAAGAGGGCAGCAGACCCAGCTTCGAAATCTGAAAAACCTGCAACCAACCAGGGACAAAAGAGGCAACGCTCTGACGAAGCCACTCCCTCCCCGGCAAACGCCAAAAAGAGGCCGAGGCAGAAAGTAGACAAGCCGACCTCACCAAAGGCAGGCACCAGCAAGCTTGATTTTGCTGAGGCAGCCACTACGGTGAAGATGGCCATCTACCCTGCTGCATATCCAGACGTCAAACTGACAAAGGAACAAGGTGACCTAGTCAGAGACAGTCTGATAAATCTCATCTTCCAGATGGAAGAAGAAGAGAACACACCTCTCTTTACCAGCCATTATCTCGAAGCTGGTACATACGTGGTTGCGTGCAAGGACGAACTCACAAAACACTGGTTAAGTGAGCAAGTACCTAAGCTGCACCCGTGGACCAATGCCAAGCTGGAGGTAAAAGAGCGGGCAAAAGTTATTAACTCCGTCCGGGTAGTGTTCAACGTCCCCAAGTGGTACGACAAACAGAAACCCGAGGTTATTCTCCGTTTGATCGGAAAACAGAACAAACGGAAGGCAGATCTCCAAACCGATACCTGGAGAATACTCAACGTCACTCCACTAGAAGATGGCGGTAGAACGTTCGCAGCAATGATAGATGACAGGGCAAAACAAGCACTAACATCCATCAACTGTGTAGCGCACCTAGGCCTCAACAAGGTCACTTTCCTTATCCGCTCCAAGGATAGGAAAGAAGAACTTGAAAGTAGTGCAAATTAACCTCCACCACTGCAAAGCAGCCACTGCAAATCTAAGCAGAAAGCTGCTAGCAGATGACATCGATTTAGCACTGATCCAAGAGCCATGGATAGTTAAGGGACAAGTCCATGGATTAGGGGGTGCTAAAGGTAAGCTTATTTATAATCATGCAAGTCCTAGAACATGCATACTTATAAGAAATAATCTAGACTGTTTACCACTAATGTAATTCTGTTCTAGAGACATAACCACAATTAAAATAAAATGGAATAACGATGAAGGTTGTGACCAAGCTATTATAAGCTCCGTCTACCTTCCATCCGATTCCAGGGACCCACCGCCTAGCGAGGAACTAGAGAACCTAGTATCATCTGCCTCCCAAGACGATCTAGACCTCATCCTAGGCTGCGACGCAAATTCGCACCACACCATTTGGGGCAGCACCAACTGCAACATAAGAGGTGAGTCACTTTTAGAATTTATCTTAACTAACAATCTAGTAGTAGTCAATAAAGGTAACATTCCAACCTTTTATAACACTAATAGACATGAAGTTATAGATATTACCATAAGCACAATGAGAATTAGTCAATCAGTGAATAAATGGCAAGTTTCAGACGAACCATCACTATCTGACCACAATTATATAACCTTTGAACTGTCTCAACGGGAAGTAAGCCAAAGAGTTTACTACAACCCAAGAAAGACAGACTGGGACCTATATAAACAAAAACTACAAGAGAAGATAGAACACCTAAAGTTCAGATCTTCCAATAAAGTAGTTTTAGACTCAAATGCTGACCGGTTAAAAGAGGCCATGATTGACTCCTTTCAGAGTAGCTGTCCTCTAATAGACCCAAGTCAGCAAAGAGCAAAAAAACACACAAATTGGTGGAATAAAGACCTAGAAAAGACCAGACAAGAAGTCAGACGTCTGTTTAACAGGTCTAAAGCCACAAATAACTGGGAGAACTATCACAAGGCTCTCACAGACTATGGCAAAAAGATCAAGGCAGCTAAGATAGCAGCCTGGAAAAAGTTTTGCCAGGAGGTGGAGACCACGCGATCCACAGCTAGACTCCACAAAATCATCTCAAAGCAAGCCATGAACCCAGTAGGCACTCTTAAAAAAGGAAGCGGAGAATACACTACAACGGAAGAGGAGACTTTATCTCTTTTGATAAAAACTCACCTACCCGGAGCAGTGGAACAACCCACTCTGGCTGAACCCAATCATACCCCTAGGAGGGAAGACTGGGAAACAGCTAAGAGAATAGTCAGCAAAGAAAGGATTAGATGGGCAACTAGCCTCTTCAGTCCTTTCAAATCTGCTGGAAACGACGGCATACAACCCGTAATGCTGCAGAAAGGGATAGATATACTGCTGAACCCACTCAAAGACATGTTCCAAGCAAGTCTTGCCTTGGGTTACATTCCCCAATCCTGGAGAGTGACTAAAGTAGTATTTATCCCTAAGCCTGGTAAGAGCAGCTATGCAGAAGCTAAATCTTACAGACCTATCAGCCTAACGTCATTCCTCCTTAAAACGTTGGAAAGATTAGTAGACAGATACTGGAGGGAGGAAGCCCTAACTTCACTCCCGATTCACAAATATCAACATGCCTACCAAACAGGGAAGTCATGTGAAACCGCCCTACACCAACTAGTGGGGAAAATTGAGAGAACCTTGGAGTACAAGGAGTACGCAGTCGGAGCATTTCTAGACATAGAAGGTGCCTTCGACAACACCTCCTACCACTCTATTGAAAGAGCAATGACAAACCATCAGATCGATAACACCACGATAAGATGGACTATGGCAATGCTCAACACCAGAGTTGTAAAAGTCAAGTTATTTGACAAGGAAAAGACAGTGCAGGCGACAAGGGGATGTCCACAGGGAGGAGTTCTTTCTCCACTCCTGTGGTGCCTCACAGTTGATGAACTGCTGATCCAACTCAATAACAAAGGCTACTACACTCAAGGATACGCTGATGACATTGTCATACTGATTCAAGGTAAATACCAAAGAACCGTAGACAATGTAATGAAATCAGCACTAAAGATAACCGAAGAGTGGTGTCTAGAGAATAATCTTAGAATTAATCCCAGCAAAGCTACTCTCGTCGCTTTCACTCGTAGAAAGAACATCACAAACAGAATGAACATAAAACTGTTTGAGACAAATGTCAACTGGGAGAACGAGGTTAAGTACTTAGGTCTAACCATCGATTCCAAACTAACTTGGAACTCCCACTTAGACAAAACAATCACCAGGTGCATACAAACATTAGTTATTGGAAAAAGAGCCATAGGTAGTACGTGGGGGCTCAAACCGGAACTGACCCTCTGGCTGTACAAAACCATGGTTCGACCAATAATTTCATATGGAATAATCGCCTGGTGGCCCAAAATAAAACAAGCAACTGCGATCCACAAAATCAGCAGAATACAATATCTAGCTAATCGGTGCATCACTGGAGCCTTTAAAGGCACCTCAGGACAAGCACTGAATGCTATTTTAAATCTGCCACCTCTGCACATCTTCTTGGAAGGTGAAGCCAGAATGGCAGCCTACAGATTACAAAGTACTGGTCACTGGATGATCACAGCTAATAATCTAGGACATGGCAAGATCATGTCACACATCAACAACCCAATATTAGAAATGGGTTCTGATCTTATAATCAAAGCCTATGACTTTGAAAAGAACTTTACTGTACACACAAGTTGGAATCCGGACCAACTACCAACTCCAACAAATAAGAACATCATTTTTTACACTGATGGATCTAAGTTTGAAGGGGGTACAGGTTCCGGTGTGTACAGTACCAATCCTAGAACCAACGAAAAAGTTAGTCTAGGAAAGTTTTGTAACATCTTTCAGGCTGAAGTACAAGCTATTAACGTATGCGTAAACATCAGCATAGAAAAGAAGCTGCTCAATCGAGACATACACATTCTCTCAGACAGTCAGGCAGCACTGAAAGCGCTAAACGCTTTCAGTACTTCATCGAGACTGGTCAAGGAATGCAAATCCAAACTTCAAACCTTAAGCCAGGGAAATACAGTAAAATTATGCTGGATCCCAGGTCACCAAGGTATTGAAGGAAACGAAAAGGCGGACAAGCTCGCAAAAGAAGCAGCCCGTAATGCAATGACCGGTCCAGAACCTGGTCTAAGCATTCAGAAAAACCAAGCCCGCTCAGACATTAATGAATGGGTCAATACCGCACACCAACTAAGGTGAAGAAACTACAATCAAGCAACACACTGCAAAAGATTGCTAAAAACTCCGAATCTACATACCACCAAAACCTTGTTGAGACTAAACAGAACTCGAATCAAGCAAGTAGTCAGTCTACTAACAGGCACTGGAGCATTCAGAGAATTTATGCACAGGATCAATACCTATAGAGATGAACCTGTTTGCAGACTATGCCAAGAGGATGATGAAACAGCCTATCATATCCTCTTTGAATGCCCAGCATTAGAGCGTAAAAGACACCAACTCGATTGGAGCCTTAACTCTATTGACAACCGCAAGCTAGTAGGGGACATTGCAAGTCTAGTAAAAGATACGGATGTCGGCTTGCTAACTTGAAAACTCCCGACAGTACAAACAGCCCAAAGGGCTGACGTGCGCATGCCAGCAAAAGGCAGTCGTGAAATCTAATCTAATCTAACAATGGTTGATGGGTTAGTATATAACCGATATAG
>CALNHX010005966.1:0-98026 GCA_940337035.1 Agriotes lineatus | reverse complement strand
AGTGCTTCTTGTATGTTGTGACATATTCCGCATTTCAAATTGGTGCTTTTTAGGAGCTGGTGGACTAATATAAACTTTGCATCTCATCAACATTTATATCATCCACGAAGTCTTCAATCAAAGGAATTTGCTCACTTTCGATTTGTTTGATAACTTTTGTGTTTAAAAAATCTGTTAGGTAGTTAGAGTCATCAATTTCATAACTGCCACGACTGTTTGGTTTAAAAAAATGAGCAACAGAAATAATTCTTAAAGCCATTTTAAAATATTTTGGACTCGGAATGGGATTTATAAAACGAATCATAGAAAATAAATTCTCTAAAGCGTCTTGTGTGAAGCGCCCTAAACAAACATAATTTTAAAAAAAATCGTTTATATAAAAATCTGCTAGTTCTATTGCATTGGTTGTTGCTAAAAGGACTCCAGTTTGAACAGGTTTCCATATATTTGGGGGTCCAATTTTCATAGTTTGAAATAACTCTAGAATTATCTGTACCTAAAGCCAAAGTTTTGGTACGGCTAGTCAGAAATTTAAACCATTTGTGCATTGTTTCACAGAACCATGCTGTTGCAATAACTTGCTTCCCCAAAAGACTTGTTTGGCGCAGTACTTCAAGGCTGCTGCTGTATCATTATTTAAAAGTCTCAATGCCAGGCCGACTTTCATTTTATCATAATGTGATGGTTTAGTACAGCTTTTGGTTAAATATGGGGCAAGTTTTAGGTCTTTCGAATCAATTCTGAGTAGCGCTCGGATATGTTCTATATCAACCACATTTGTTGGCAATGAGTATTTTTGAACGAAAGAAGGTGGAATGATAATTTTTTGACCGTTCGTTAAATGGTCTCTCAAATTTTTAAATATATGGGGAGGATCTGGATTGAAATACAATTTACGGAATGCATCGCATGGATGTTTTGACCAATTCTGTATGACCGAATTTCTACCGGCGCGGATGTTGTACAATCTCCATAGAGCTTGATTTTGACCTCCCATATCACTAACTACACAATCTACCTTAAGACCCATAAACGCTGCTTCTGTAATAATAGTTTCAATGTCCTCTTTAACCGAATTAGCATTAAATGATTTTCCAGTGAACTGGTAACCAACAACTTGCTTCCACCTGGTTGTAATACCAGCTAACATATAAACCAAACCATGTGTAGCAATTTCTTCAAATTGACTATCTGATGATGGTAGTGTTGGCCTTCCCAGAACCAAACTAGTGCTGGGATAAAAATCTAATTTTGGGGTAATAGCAATTTCATCAATTAAAATTGCGCAATGTTTTTCTTCATCTACCATCAAATCGACTTTAGTTTTCATAGCCATTTAAAACCTCACATTGAGCACCTTCCCAAAGATATTAATTGGCCACGATTCAAAAACAAATTTAAATTTTCTTTTAACAGATTATTTTCGGTCCTTAATTTTTCATTTTCTTTCCGTAACACATCAAATTTGCGGTTAGAATCTGTTAATTTTTTTCTTATTTTATTAAATTTAGATATTGGAACATGATTGGGACAGGATTCGGAAGGATATACTGTTTTGTAATCTAATAAAATAACAATTATCTAAATATTTGTATTTAATAAACATGAAATGATCACTTTACTATCATATTGGGCTTCTTCCATATCATCCAGATCAGATACAGAACTAGGAGGCAGGATATTTAGCATTTGGGAGCTAACAAAAGGTGTTAAATTTGAGCTCCAATTAATTTTGGTATGTGTGGTTGAAGGGCTAGGAATAGGAATAGGTTCTGTTTTCTGCAAGCAATCTAAACACAACAATAATTTAATTTAAGCAACGATTTCGTACTACGTTTATTTAATAAATAGCAGAAAATATACTTGTATTTAGAAAATTGCTTTGGATATATTTTACTGCAATTTACTACTCAGTGCAGCTCTTTGGACGTAGATAGATTTGGATACGAGCATACATTTTTGTTAAATGGTTAAACAGTTTGATCAGTAAATGAATAAAGTTTACATATTATTTATAAATTATATTGCTTTCATCCATGTCGATTATTGATATTTTCTCAAATTAATGTTATCACTAGAGATTATTGTATAGGATGGTTTGCCGATTTAAATAATGCCGAATTATCCATTATTAAACCTAACAATTTATTAGCACTATCGTCCAAACGGCCAGTTTTGCACCTACCAGTATTGCAATTACATGCAGCGTCCTGTTGAACACCTAGATGTAAATGGGGTAACGCATCGGGTTTGAGCCTCGAATCTTTGGTTTTGCTAAACCGCATTCCCACATAAAAATCCTTTCGACAAAAGTGCTTCTAAAGTAATAAAAATGGCAATATTAGTATTTTTAAGGGATATAGTAATCAATGCCATACGCAACAAACTCGCAGGTCGTTATTAGAAAAAGTTGATCTTCCTAACATACAAAGCCATTTTTCCCGTTTTGATATATTTTTTATGCCTATAAAGTTATATATTTATTCGTAAACCGACTATCTACTTTTACATAGTATACCTGTGGGAATCCTATAAAGTTTAACTCCCTTCTTTGAAGTATTGCTACAATTAAGGACACAACAACTACTAACCATTTCAAATTATAAAACATCTATTTAATTAAACCTCAATTTAAATTAACTAACAAAATTAAATATAACAATAACAATAAAAAGAATGAATTCGAAGTAGATAACACAAAAATACTTCAACGCTCTTAATTACTTCTGCTGACAACAAGAATATTATTTTGACAGTTCTAGTGACACTAATGACAGGAACCCCAAATTAAAAGAGACAAAAGATATATGTTTTCGCAGTTGGCGGTACCTTATATGATTTAGTAACCTTAATTGACACGCGATAGCAGCGCCTCTAGTTGTAAATTTATAAGGAATGGACAGACTTGTTATAAACAATCAACGCAGACGACGATTTTGACATTCAGAAAAATAGCAAATATACAGTGTGTCCCAGGATTGATGTTACAAGAGGTGAGATGGACTAAAACTTTTTGAATTTTATTTTTAGGTTCTGGTATTCGGTCCTGCTTGGTTTGAAAAGAATTTTAAGAATATTTTCAGTTTTTGAAAAACAAGTAGGCCTTGGCAGGGAAGTGAAAACTATTTTATTTTCAGGTAAACTACCCTTTTCGTTCATGATACGGCAAAATTTTATTAAGGATAGCTATTTATGAAACAAGTGCTAAAAGTCACGTTTATGCATGAGACATGTCTTGTGCATAAACGACTTTTAGCACGAGTTGCATACAATATCTTATCTACGACCTTAATTTTACCGTTATTAATCCATAAATATCGATTTAACAAAAGTTTGCATCTGCGACACTTTTAATTTATGTCATAATAAACAGTAGGCCACGCCGCGCGGGCGATTGTTTGCCACGCCAGTGCTGTCAAGGTCAGTTACGAAATGTAATTGTTGATACTCCACATCTGACTGTATTCATTACATAATGCTTTAATTATTTCAAAAACACTTTACCCGTAACGCAAGAAGCAACTAGAATAACTTTACAACTTCACTTCCAGTTCGAAATTGTAGTTTTATAACCTCACTTCACTTTTAGCACATGGGCTAAAAGTAAACAGCTGATTTCTTTAACCACGGTAAACTATAAAACGTCACTTTTAGTGAAACAAGCTAGCGTAAAAAGGCCTACTTTTAGTAGTGGTCGTAGATAAAAGTTGTTTAGAATAATAAATTATGGCTCTATACAAAATTTCAGTAAGATCTGTCGACTTATAAAAAACTGTTATTTTTTAGATAATTGTATTTTATTTTCAGGTAAACTACCCTTTTTGTTCATGATACGGCAAGATTTTATTAAGAAAAGTTGTTCAGAATGAGAAATTATGGGCCCTATACCAAATTTCAGAAAGATCTGTTGACTTAGATTAAACCAGTATTTTTTAGATTAAACAAATTGCATTTATTAAAAATGACGGTTTAATCTAAGTCGACAGATCTTTCTGAAATTTTGTATGGGGTCATAATTTATCATTCTGAACAACTTTTCTTGATACAATTTTGCTGTATCATGAACAAAAAGGGTAGTTTACCTGAAAATATTCTTAAAATTCTTTTCAAACCAAGCAGGACCGAATCCCAGAACCTTAAAATAAAATTCAAAAATTTTTAGTCCATCTCACCTCTTGTAACATCAATCCTGGAACACACTGTATACAAATTTTAAAACTTCAAAAAACTGTCAAAACTAACACTATTCTCAGCAAATACTTCTGTTTATTGATTTCCTTTGTGTTATACACAGCTCTTGAGTATTAATCCCCTTGGGAATGAGATTTTATGTAATTTTGTATAAAGCCATTTATTTTATAAATTAGTACACATTATGTTCTTTTTTATGTGCCTCGTTAATGCATATTTTTTTGCCATTTTAAATTCACAGACAGAACATCCATAAGATTTTTTTCCTGTAGATATACGTCTTAATGTGAATAACTAAGAATCTTGTTTGAGCAGCTTTATATTCACAGATGGAATTTATATATGGTTTTCTCCCATATGCACCTTCATGTGATTAACTAAGTCACCTTTCTGTACCGCTTTATATTCACAAGTGAAACATGAATATAGTTCTTTTTCTGTGTGCGTTTTCATATGATTAAGTGAAACATGAATATAGTTCTTTTTCTGTGTGCGTTTTCATATGATTAACAAGGAACTTTTCTGTACTGCTTTATATTCACAGATGGAACATTCATAAGGTTTCTCTCCTACATGTACTTTGATATGATTAGCTAAGCAACTTTTCTCTATGGCTTTATATTCACAAAATGAACATGAGTAAGGTTTTTTTCCCCCATATGTTTTTCATATGCCTGACCCAGTCAAATTTCTGTACTGCTTTATATCCACAAATGGATCATGAATGTGGTTTATCTCCTATATGTGTTTTCATGTGATTAACCAAAGACCTCTTCCGTACAGCTTTATATTCACAAAACGTACATGAATAAGGTTTTTCTCCTGTATGCATCTTCATGTGAATATCTAACGGTCCTTTTTGTACAGCTTTGTATTCACAGATGGGACATGCATAAGGTTTTTCTCCTGTATGTATCTTCATATGCCTAGCTAAATTACCTTTCTGTACTGCTTTATATTCGCAAATGGAACATGAATAAGATTTTTCTCCTGTATGCGTCTTCATGTGATTAACTAATGAACCTTTTTGTGCAGCTTTATATTCACACCTGGAACATGAATACGGTTTTTCTCCCGTATGCGTTTTCAAATGCCTGACCAAGTCACATTTCTGAACTGCTTTATATTCACAATTGGAACATGAATAAGGTTTTTCTCCTGTATGCATATTCATGTGAATATCTAACGAACGTTTTTGTACAGCTTTATATTCGCAAATTGAACATGAATAAGATTTTTCTCCTGTATGCGTCTTCATATGATTAACCAATGAACCTTTTTGTACAGCTTTATATTCACAGATAGAACATGAATACGGTTTTTCTCCTGTATGCGTTTTCACATGCCTGACCAAGTCACATTTCTGCACTGCTTTAAATTCACAAATGGAACATGAATAAGGTTTTTCTCCTGTATGCATTTTCATGTGAATATGTAACGTACGTTTTTGTACAACTTTATATTCACAAATGGAACATAAATAAGGTTTTCTTCTAGTATGCGTTTCCAAATGTTTTACTAAGTGGTCTTTACATGCTGCTTTATGGTCACAGACTCTGCAAACAACTTGTCGGTCTAAAAGTTTTCCATTTGCTCCACGCGTAACAAGCAACTCATCCTTTATGAGAACTTCTTCTTGTTTAATACTCAATACGTTATGAGCTGTGTCATCAAACAGTTCTTCGATGCTGGTAATTTCAGAAGAAAAGTTGTTATCAACGAACTCCTGCTTCATTTCCATTGTTAATGGAAAAAGAGAGTTCTAGTTCACTAAATGCAATTTCTGTAAAGTAAACATAATATGATTGGATTCACGATTTTCATGTAAAAATGAACAGTAGGTATATAAATTCCAAATAAATAACTCACTTGACACAATTGCAAATACAAAAAGAAGGTAACTAAACTCACACCATAATTTATTAAAGTTTGATTGGAACTAATGAAATTCATAAGAACTACTTTAATGTTCAAACTCGACGTTTAATAACATGTGAACAAACGAAAATGAAATCAAGCTTGGCTTTGAAATATTTATTGTATGAATAATATGTTGGTGGCACTGTAAGTCTATGTCAAATCGAGGTTAGCAGGTTAGGTTCTGCGTCAGTCTGTGTCAAAACCAAGTCAAAACTGACGGAAAACCTAACCTGATAACCTCGAATTTGACATAGACTTACAGTGCCACCAACATATTATTCATACAACAAATATCTCAAAGCCAAGCTCGATTTAATTTTAGTTTGCTCACACGTTAGTCACAAAACTTGTGAACTGGCAAAACGTTGTCAAGTTGGTACCTTGTTTAAATTCTGCTTTGGAACTTCTGTTTGCTGATTTTGGCAGTACTGAATTTTTTGAAATTGACACTGCGTTCGGAAAGGTACCTCTGGCGTTAGTGTATATAAAGCGACTGTACCTCTGGCAGCTCGGTTTCCTGGAAATCGTTCATTCTTCTCACTTTCACCCGCGCCGATGGCTATTATCGATCTCTTTCTGCGAATGATTTCGAGGAAACAGAGCTGTCAGAGGTAACTTTCCAAACGCAGTTTGTCACACTTTCTTGTAAAAAACTAATCTCCAACATTCTTTAATTGACAGTTCACGAGTTTTGTGAATGAATAATAAGTACAGGTTTAGAAATAGAAAAGACGCTAAATGCAGCAAACATGGATATATTAGTACAAGATACGGCGTGCTGTTGCTACAGTTTAAAAAGACGTACCATCTATTTCTGTCACTCTCAGTGCGTGAATTACGTATAGCCCTATCCTTTAGAGAGGTACTTTGTCCCGACCTTGAGAGAAATTCTGACAAGACATTTAACTCGTATTACATGGTGCCAGAAATAGTCTTTTTGGTCTCAAGATGCTACAAAATGTAGAAAAAAGTAATGTTATAAATAAACACAAATTGGAAAACATAACCTCAACAGTCAACACCATATAACCTCACTCGATGAGACTTAAATTATACACTAAACTTTTATCGGTATCACAATGATCTTCTACTAAACTGGGACTAGGGGACTTGGTTGTTGTGGGACAGGTCAAGAACTTTGAAGGAACTGAATATTTCTTTAAAATGTTAAAGGGTTTTCTACATTCTTCCTAATCAGGCGGCCAACGGTACGGTAAAAGAGCGCTAGACCATGAAAACAACAGGGCATCACTGCACACCAAAAGTCAAAAATCTTTAAATACTTAAATACTCGAATACTTGAATACCAAAGAGGCCGCATGCAAACAGCCGTGCACTGCCTCCACACAAAGCTCCGAAGCTTCAACAAAAATTGTTCACAAAGAACACGATACGAGATGACATGACGTCATCAGACAAAAAGGGTACGGTAAAAGACAACAATCGTCAACATGTACGAAACATTCCGACCAGCGGTAAAGACTCGTTAAATGCTAACGGTAAGTGTGCAAGACACTACGATAACTGTTAGGGGTGTCCACGAAGAAGTCGGCAAACAAAGTTGGGCGATATATGATAATAATGAGAATGAGATAAAAGCCAAATGAAAGTAACTACGCCAAATCAACTAGGAAGATGGCCTGAGGGACTTAATAACCGCACGAGCGAATCTCCCCAAGCAGACCAACAACAAACCATAACTTATCAACAAACCAAAACACACATAGGCGTAACTTAGGAGGGGCAAGGGGGGGCAGTGGCCCCCCAAAATTTTGATTTTAAAGTGCAAGTGCAGCATTTTTTTGCAATTTAGGTTTAAAAATTTTGTGAAGTCTTGATTTGCCCCCCTCCCCCCCCCCCCCCCCCAAAGTGATACCCCAAGTTACGGTCGTGAAAACACAGTAATGAACGCGAGAATGAACTCCAACCTTCTTACCAAAAATCAACACGGCACAACACCAAACAACAACAAAAAATCGTCAAAATCGGTAATCATAAAAGTCAAAATCCATCACTTACGTGAACGTCAGTTCGGTACGGTACAATAAAAAGTGTCAACTTAGCCCAAGGCTAAACAATGTAAACGACAGGGAATGGAAATTCCAACTAAGACTTCGTAAAGACTTAAAAAAGGCAGGGTCGGTACCTTCAATCAACGACATCTGGTACTAAATCCGACTAAAACGGGACAAAATCTGCACTAAATGCAACGAAATATCTCGGCAGTATGAACAGGCTATGCAATGACAAGGAACAACGGTAAAAATTACGAAAAAAGATACTCAAAATAAGAAAAGACACGGAGACACAAAAAGAAAACACGAAAAGGCGATAAACGACAAGAAAACATAAAAATACCAATAGAAAATAAGAAAAGACAAGAAAAAACATATAGAAAACAAGAAAAGAAACGGAAAGACATATGACAACTAAGAAAAAACACATATTTGGTAAAGAAAACAAATGAAAAGAAACTAAAAACAAGAAAAGACAAGAAAATACACATAGAAAACAAGAAAAAAAACTCGGAATGATACGTTACTATGAAAAAAAACGGGTTACCAGTCCACACCACTTCGAAAAGACAAAAAAACATTTGCGACAACAATGTCAACGACGAAACAAAGCTACTGTGCCTGAAATGCCCCAGAGGCGGGCGCCAAAAGGCGACCGACTTAATGGATTTAACGGGACAGAAAAAAACACAGCGGAGCCAAGCAAAGCAAGGCCACGCAAAGCCAGACTAACAAAGCCAGGCCAAACAGAGCCCCACGTTGTCGCGCCAAAAGGCAACGACAACGGAAACAGAAAAAAAAACAACAAAGCCCCACGTTGGGCGCCAAAAGCTGTCAGCCAATCAGAGCGTAAGAAGCCAGCCGGGTAAAACAAAATAATGTTGGATCAACAAGGAAGACGAAGCCCTCTCATTTTCTCCAACAGGCTAAATTCTTGACTAACAGGCGAGTTATCGATGCGGAACGAAATCCAGACTCGCAGCTGCAAATGACGGCGTTCAAAGAGTGGCCCAGAATAATTTCAGCCCGTGGCGACTACGCTACGCTACAGGGTGTTCGAATTCAATATTGCTAACATATGTAATGAGAAGTTAAAATACTGGAAACGGGTTTGAAATACAGACAGGCTGTTCTGAAACCTTAAATGGTAAATTAAATTACTGAAGACTGCAAAATGGCTTAACAACACTCACGAACAAAAACTCACGGACCTGCCGATAAAACTATGGGCAGAAGCAGTAAATACAGTGGCGTACACTTTGAATCGAACCGGCCTTACATCTGTTGTGGACAAGACACCACAGCTGAATTGTGGTTTGGGTTTGGAAGAGATGCTGTGAATCTCGATATTGTTTTGTGATCTCGATCACTTGAGAATTTTTGGTATGGAGTGTTTCGTGCATGTACAGAAAGAAAACAGTCAAAAGTGGGACAAGAAAAGTGTTTTCGGAAAATGTGTAGGGTACTGCAGCGAAAGAGATGGGTACCGAATCTGGTTAGCAGCTGAAAACAAGGTTGTTCGTAGCCGAAACGTTATTAAGGAAGGCACCAAAACTGTTGTTGCTAAAATTGTAAAAATGAAGATCAAGTCGAAATTCCGGTGAACGAAGTGTTTGTTAAAATTGAAAAAACAAATTGTGATTCAGAGGAAGTCGCTGAGAATGATGTTGCCCCAACGACATCAGTTGTGACATCAGAAGAAAATAGCAGAGGTATCGGAAGACGCGAAATCAAAATGCGAATGCATTTACGTGATTATGTGCTCTTACCAGAAGATAATATTCCTGATTCGTATGCAGCTGCAATGAAGACGAATGAAGCTGAAAAATGGCTGCAGGCCATGAACGAAGAATTAGTTTCATTGGAGCAAAATGATACGTGGGATCTTGTAGATTTGCCACCACAGAAAAACTAATCCAGAACCGATGCGTATTGAAAATCAAATACAAACCTGATGGGTTTGTAGAAAAATGTATAGCTAGATTAGTTGCAAGAGAATTTGCACAAAAGGCTGAGATCGATTACAGTGAAACGTTTAGCCCTGTAGTTCGCTTTGACACAATACGAACTGTGCTGAGTGTTGCAGCAGCTGAAAAGATGCAGTTGAAGCAATTTGACATCAAAACAGCTTTCTTATATGGAATTCTACAGGAGAAAGTTTACATGCAGCAGTGATGAAAGTGGTCGTGTTTGTAAACTTAAACGCATCCTATATGGGTTGAAGCAGGCTCCGAGGTGTTGGAGCCAACGTTTTGTCGATTTAATGTGTAGTGTACACTGTACAATTTGTAAGAAGTGTGGCGGATCCATGCCTATTTGTTAAAAGGACAAGCACATCAAGCTTGCTTATTGCAGTTCATGTCGACGATGGACTTATTGTTGAGACAGATATTACTGACATAAACAATTTTATAAGTGAACTTAAAAAAACATTTTCAAATTACAATCTGTTTAACAAACTATTTTGTAGGAATGCAAATTTCAAAACTGAATTGTGGTTCTATTTTTATAAATCAGAGGGTTTACACTCGGAGGATTCTGGAACTCTGTTACAACACCGTCAGAAGCAGGTGCTTTAAGCGAAGAAGATGATTCAACAGCCGCTGAAATCCCATATCGTGAGGCAATTGGCAGCCTCATGTACCTGGCAATAGCAACAAGGCCTGACATCAGTTATGCTGTCAGCTTGGCGTCAGAATCATTGGATAACCTCAAGACTTCAAATTGGAAAGCAGTTAAAAGGATTTTTCACTACCTGAAAGGAACTGTGGATTATGGCATCCTAAGCCTATAGTGATGCTGACTATGCTGGAGATCCGGAATCAAGACGTTTAAGAAGCGTAATTGTTTGCAAAAATCAATCAAGATGGTGCGATTTCATGGTGTAGCATAAGGTCACTAAATCAAGTTAGCGTAGCTAACGTGATTTAGTGACCTTAGTGTAGCAGAAAGCAAGCCAGCGTATTTGTCACGGATGTTTGTACGAAGTTGTCAACCTTGGTCCGTCGATGGTAACATAAATAGGCTCGGCCGAGCTCAGCCTGGGTCGTAGGCTAATATGGACCTTCCTCTTCTGGACCAGCTGGGAAGTCCTGGGCGCCAGGATCCTAAAACTTTATTTCCGAGCCTGGAGTCTCTGATGCATCCGATACCAAAATGCTCACGCTACCGGAACTAAAATAAAACCACTCGATACAACAAAACCATTTATTCCAATACCCTCGGCGTTCGTCCCAAATCACAATCACAGTAACAGACGAATCTAAATTAAACCCAAAGGGGGTATGACGTATGCGCTACCTAAAGAAACATCAGCGAATAGGTACATATGAGTATTCCCCACATTCGTTAATATACATAAATATATATACAAACCCTAAACCTAATCAAAGTACAAATGAATTCGGTAGGTTTAACACAGACCAACAGCTCGCAGCAAGCTGAAATATGAAAACTGAAGTACGCGACTTACCTTTACGCCCGCGTGGTTATCGGCAACAAATCATCGTGAAAATTAGTTTAACTACACAATTTTGGATCGACGTTATCGAGCTCTATTAGCTATGCGTTACTCAGAGGCTAAACGGTAGCCTGATTACATAATCTGAAAACACAAGCAGGTTTTAAAATATACCGCTGGGTGGGATGCGACTCATGTACATGATTCGATTACCGTACGCGGTTCCTGGTTTGATTTTGATCAAGCGATCGTAAGCTGACCTAATAGAGGACTCAACCAAACGATAGCTCGCGCAAACTTTGGGCCGAACGGTTATCTAACAAACCCTGGAGCGAGCTAATTGGTTTCACAATTATACAAGGTAATTGACTAATTCACTTGAGACAACTGCGCGTTCACCATTCTGATAGGCGATTCTTATAGTATACGATTGTGATGTTACACCAAACGTTGCGCAGAATGCTACGACACCAATCGCGTCCTCGTCGAACAATGCGGTGCGATGGTAAAAAAACAAAGAGCGATCTGACCTTATCGTCGGTGCGCGGGCGATCCAATTCCGAACGTCGGCAGTTGCTGCAGATCTCGAGGGCAGCGATAAGACGGTGCTCCCCACCAGCAGGACGTGCTGCAACCCTGGGGGTTAGGGGGATGAACCAGTGGATCGAGAAGCAGATAACGCTATCGGTCAGATGGGCCAAACGCATCACAAGTTTGTGCGAGCTCGACAGGATACAAGACCGAAAAGTAACAATTAAAAGCCCTGAAAATGGACAATAAAATTACCCAAAACGTCCAACGAAACCTCGTGCTCATACGTACTAAGTTGTTGGGCGGCTTCTTGTACAATTTTGATATTCAAACTTCCCCTCGTTCTCCCAAATTGTTTAGTTCAGCAACGTAACTAAATCCAGTCGAAACTGTGCCTTATATTGCGAATAACAAATCTTCACTATATTCCAAATCATCACAATATAAATAGGCTGTTTTGCGAAGTAGATCCCAAATTTTGGCACTAATAAATCTCCACAAAATAACTTAACGTGCCTCGCAAACTTTTCAGGCGAACAGTTGAAATCGAAATCCCCAATTCCTCGAGCTTCCCGGAAATGCCAGTCGAGTTATCGCAAGCCACAGGCGCGCGAGCCCATCGGCCGCGCTTGCATATTCGATAAGCACAAAATGCGACGGAGAAATTAAAATCAATTACCTAATCGAAGTTAATTGTTATATAGTGCTGTCTACAATGGAGGCGGAATATATAGCAGCCAGCGAAGGTGTGAAGGAAATAATGTGGTTAAAAAGATAATTTCTAGAAGTAACAGGTAAACACTGTACTCCAACTCTTTTAGTAGATAATCTAAGTGCCATCAAATTAATCAAGAATCCAGAGTTTCACAAGAGGTCGAAGCACATAGATGTTAGATTTCATTTCATTCGCGAAAATTTAGTGCGGCTGAAATTAATGTCGCTCATATAAGAGGAAACGATCAAGTGGCTGATGTGTTCACAAAGTCCTTGCCTCGGGTAAAATTCGAAAAACTGAGGTGTTTGCATGGTGTAGTTGTTAATCCACGGCAATAAATATTTTGGGAGGAACCGTTGTAGTAATTCCAAAATATTTGTAGTTTTAGTAACATTTAGGTTGGTAACATTAAGACTGTTCGGTGTGCGCAAGGTCACAACACAGGCAAGTTTTGCGCTAGTTACCTTTTAAGTTGTCATCGTTGTAGTCACGAGATATTTTTGCATCTTTTTGTTTGATATGTTTGTAGTTATAACCTGTTGTTTTATGTGCTAATAAATGTGTATAGTAAACGTGATTATTTAAATCAACAATAGCGATTCCTTTTTGGACAGCTCAATTTGTAATTGAACAAGCTCTAACTTGCTGTCGGCCAATGTGGATTTTTTTAATTTGTTTTGGCTGCCGGTGACGATACAGAATGCCGCTTTTAATATTTGGCCGACGACAGCTAGCCGTTGAAGCATTTAATACTTCTTCTGTGCCTAAAAATCATTACATTTACAAATTTAAAGTAAAATTGTATTTAAAGAATACATACTTGACTCTGTATTTAGCATAGGTGGTGGGATGTCCTCGGAAGTAGAACTAGTTTCGGGGGT
Source organism: Agriotes lineatus (assembly GCA_940337035.1). Classification (NCBI taxonomy): domain Eukaryota; kingdom Metazoa; phylum Arthropoda; class Insecta; order Coleoptera; family Elateridae; genus Agriotes; species Agriotes lineatus. Next base: position 84,313 of record CALNHX010005966.1, on the reverse strand, counting down.
TGCCGCAAAAATTCGGATTCTGTTGAAACGAAGTGCCTGGTGTATCGGTTGCTTCAGCATAACAAGGTTCCATGTTCCCCAATTTATAATTGCAGGTTGTGGCTTTTGTAAATTACTATCATAAACTTCTATAAAGAGCATTTGATAATAATGACGTTGGCATGCACCCATGTTTCTATTGAATAAATAGCTGCGGAACTTTCTTCCAAATATTTCCGGACATTTTTCAAGCACTTATATTTCAACTGATAATAAAATAATAATATACAAGCAAATTGCGCGCTACGCGCACGTGAAATAGGATACGCGAAAGGTCAACCTCCGAGCCGAGCGCTAATATAAGAAAAACAAAACCTAAAAAAATATAAACATCTGTGAAACTGGAACGTGAGATTTTATGTGGTGCCACAGACAGACAAACACACATTAAGGAAAATTATATTATAGATGTTATTCGGAGCAATATTGGCTGCCTCTGCAAATAAAGCTTCATTTTTGCTCCTAATAACATAGTATACTATTATTTACATATTCAATTAAATTTAACCTGGTTATATATAACTTCGACTAACAACCGCCTTTTTTAAAACCACCTGTAGACAAGCAAATTAGTTCATATAATTCGTGCTGAACTTTCTTTACTACCTCAGTGGTGGAGCCTCCCTATTTTTATTAATAGCTCTAGGCTGTAGGTAGAATTCGTGCAACCATATAGGTATTTAATAATATTACTCTATTTCTAGCGCCTCTAAGTGGGGAGGTCACTGCGTAAGTGAGACAGACAACCAACTCTTTTACGTACTTGGTAAGCTGTGCGCAAGCGTCGTCCAGCGAGGTGGGGAAGTGCAGCTCATGGTCCATATATTTAAAGAACTATATTGCTAGCGGCTATGAGTTGGGGGGGGGGGGAGGGTCATGAAGGAAGTGAGACAAACAACCAACTCTTAAATGTATATGATGAGCTGTGCGCAAGCGCGTCGGCGTGGTCAGCGCGGTGGTGAAGTGGTCAAGTTTAAAATTCGCTTCTAAAGGCGGAGTTCAAATTCTCAGGCATGCACACTAGCCGCTTTATACTCATAGTGAGACTATGTCGGCGCCGTAATGTTTTCGGCCATTTCCAGGCCCTACTAGCAATATATGTCATGGTCAAGTCTAAAATTCGCTTTTAAAGGCGGATTTGCATTCTCAGGCATGCGCACGAGGCGCGTAGTATTCAGTGTGAGACTATGCCGGCACCGGAATGGTTTCGCCCGTTCTCACACCCTACTAGCTCTATAGAAGTAATAATATATGGTACAATCATCTGACAACCATGTAGCATATTTGCATTTCAGTTTCTTCTACGCCAGCGGAAGAAAATGGAGCCAATTCGTGTTCATTCTGACTTAACCTGCCCGTTAACCGGCTTTACGCAAAGTGAAGAAATAATTGCTAGCAGACGAACTATCTCGGTTGTGCCCTTTAATCCTCCAATAGAGGGTTGGTTATTACCCTTACAAATAATGGAAAACATTGACGAGTGGAGTGTTAAAATAAAACTCTATGATTATTTGTATTTGATATTTTCGTTTGATACACCTGCACAGAAGATGGAATTTACAAATGCACTTGGGGATTTAAATATCGCGTAAGAACGCCAAACCAAACGGTAATTTTAATTTTATGGTGTTTTATTCTTGCAGGTCCAGCGATGAGAGTGGCAGCGATAATGATAACGATCCACCACCACCCAATGATAAAACGATCCACCACCACCCAATGATAACAACCACAATCCACTTAATGGAGATTTATGTAATTAATATTGATAATTTGAAAATAAAAAATCAAAAATGTTTATACTTTTTTTACTTATGTGGGCATGGCAAGTTGGTTTTTAAAGCAGTTCACGTGCGATAGTCTGAATCAAAACTTATTCTGACCGTGTGTGTTTAAATCTATGAAAAATTGTATCCGCGTCTTGAAAACTTTTGGTTTGGACTGTTGCCAACGTACGGGATCCGCACCCGTGCTATTTTACGTATCCCAGACGTATTAACAGAGTACATAAATCAAACAAGTAGAGACACTCACTGTCGGTTGCTTTGATGTCAAACTTCCGATTTGAATGACCTTGAACGGCTCCTGGGGGGTACTTTCCGATGGTACTAACAGATGGTGCCACAACTTGAACACATCATGATTGGTAGCCGAGCCAATACTTGGCGTTGATTGGTAGAACTTTGTGCTGCCATCTGATCGTCAAGCTTAGAAATACCCCCCAAGGCACTGTCCCAGGCACTCTAGACAGGTTTCAACATTTGGCATAATTGTCTCTACTTGTTTGATGTATGCACGCTGGTAATAACGACTACTTGAACGATCGTGGCAACGCTGTTTTTTTCATCGACTTGGTCACACTGGCGTAGTCTCTGCTTACGCGGTTTTACGAATGTAAGGTGTGAGGTTAGGTGAGAAACGGTTGTTACGGCAAAATGAAACGCGTACGAGATAAGGGAAGATTTGCGAAGAAAAATGTGTCGGGTGACGTATTGTTGAGCTGACGGACTCTGCAAAAACCTAACTTGCTGCAAATGTGCTTAAGGCCTTTTGTTGACGGACATTGTTAACGAGAAACGTCTCGGCTTAAATTCAATTCTGAAATCCGTTGCCAAAATTGTTCAGTCGTGACATGCGTACCTACTGGAAAATTGCGTCGTGGCAGCAAAAAACAAGGCGAACTTTCAGACGTTAACACAAAAGCTGTACTAGTTTGATTATTATATTTGTTGTTAGCACATGACACATGTTATGCCTCCGCAGAGCATCATCGATTAAGCTTTTTTTATCTGGATCATATGCAGAGTTTAACACCCGTATGCATAGTCGTTCGCCAGCGACTCGCCGGAGTTTCGTTATGAATAGTATGTTGGCGGCACTGTAGGTCTATGTTAAATTCGAGGTTATCAGGTTAGGTTTTCCGTCAGTTTTGACAGAAACTGACTCAAAATATAACCTACTAACCTCGAATTTGACATAGACATGCCTGGTTTCCAGCTGACTGCAGTGTTGCCGTATCATTGGAGTCTTCTTTCGTAAAAGCTCAATACGATAATATTAATTATTTTTTATCTACAAAAGTAGGTGGTCAAATGCTTCCAAATTTCGCCGAGTTAACTATAAAACATGTTTCTTGCCCCCAGAAAAAGTTGTTCCTAGTGGTAAGAAATATATGCTTACTGTGATCGAAAATGTTACTTATTTTCCGAGTTACATAGGGAATACCGTGTATAAGGGCATTTTTTCATTAATTATTTTCTCCGGTTGTAGGTGGTCAATCTGTCCGAAATTTTAACCATGTATTCAAAAACTGTTTAACGATACATAGAAAAAAAATCAACTGTGTCGTAAGAAAATCGATACCTCGCGATAACTACCTTAAAGAATGATTTTCTAATAGTGGCACAAATTCTGCTTAGATAATTGAAACTTTGGTCAGTATTAGAAAGAACCCATACAGCAAAAACTTGTGTACGTCGACCAGTTTCAACTACCGTTCCTAGAGGTAGTTACAAAGGTACGAATTTAGGTTAGTTGCCGTTGTATGTACTTAGTACAATCATTCTTGTGTAATGTAAAAAATGTGTGTAGACCGTAACAAGGGGGTTAATTTGTCTCTCCTTCCAATATTACTGGCTCTAGAAGCGGAATGTTATCTGCTATTAATGTCTCGTCAGGCTTAACCGGGCGCCATAGCTCAGTGGTTAAGCATTCTGGCTACTGATCTAAGGATCGAGAGTTCGATCCCCGATGAGGTTTTTAAGAAAATAAAAAAATGCGAATGAAAACCTCCACAGAATGCCATCATTCGGAAGTGATGTAAAGCCGTGGGTCCCATGTTACTACGATGTCGAGCATGTAAAAGATCCCTTGCTAGGGTTGGAACTCCTTAGTCTCGGCAAAATTCTAAGTAGGACTAAGGTACCTGGTACTCTGCATGCCTAGACCTTGTCCACGGGGGTTGAAAAAAAGGGCTTACTTGCTTGACATCAGTCTCACCACATACCACAACAAATACTACTACTATTAAGTACAGGTTTATACAGCTTTCTTTGCCTTGACCTTAGTGTTAATAGTAGTCCTAACAAAGATGAATCATTCAGTTGACACTAATGCATTTATACAGTCTCAACTAAAGCTGCTATGACACGACACTATTTCTGCGAAAATTTACGAATACATTTTTGAGGAAATTTACCAGTAGTTTTTTCTGAAATTTCAGAAAAAAATGTAATAGTACATTACACAGCATGAAAGTGTCTGCTTGATTCGGAGGTTTTGAAGAAGTACTCGGACGCTTTGCATCCTGTGTTCTTCAACAACCCTCATCATCTGCAAAGTATCACTTTCATGCCTTGTAATATCGTATATACTATTATCTCCGCCTGCTTGGATAAAAACCAGTTGCGTAACTATCATATGTGCAGGGGGTGCGAAGAACCTTGGCGCCAAATCTATACAGGGTGATTCAAATTAAGTGCGCACCATTGCTATCTTTGTTATTATTAATTTTACAAAGTAGGTTAAATTAGCAAACTAGTAGTGTTTTTGGCGCTGATGAATATTAATTAAAAAACAATCCAATAACGAGTTTGCGACAAAATTAAAAACTTTTAGTTTTTTTTAATGGAACACCCTGTATATATTTCAAAAATTTGAAATAAAAATTAATTTGTGATATAAAAGTCTTAATATACTATTGTCTTAAAATGAATATTAAAGAAGTTAGGGGAGATTTTAGTTTACCTATATCAACAATACACCATACTTAACGAAAAATTCATAGTAGGCTGCTACTAAAAATAAAAACAATAACTAATGAGGAGAAAATTAATGTCAAAAAGAATTTGAAATTATGTGAAATTTCAAGAATGCTTGATTTTAATTATTTTTTGAAGAATAAAAAATCACAAGTCGTAAACATGTTTATTAATAAGTTAAAAGTTTAAAACACAAAACGTTTCGCAATTTTAGGTTGCTTCATCAGTTGTACAAATTAGAAAATATTGAGAATACTGGAATACATTTATAAAATTATATTGTAGGGTAGTACTTAGAAGAGTTTGTTGAAGGTATTATATTATTGTAATAAATTATTTGTAAAACACTTTAAAACTCATAAAACATTGTTTAGTTACGCTGGTGACGAAGACAAATTTACAAATTAAAAAATTAATTAAAAACATTCCTGCACTCTCATACCAAGCGAAATGAATAGCTTAATATTTCCATATAACAGTATTAACCCCTACTAGGGGCTGTTTTTGATCTACATGTGCTACCGTTTTTAATTAATTTTTTAATTTGTAAATTTGTCTTCGTCACCAGAGTAACTAAACAATGTTTTATGAGTTTTAAAGTGTTTTACAAATAATTTATTACAATAATATAATACCTTCAACAAACTCTTCTAAGTACTACCCTGCAATATAATTTTATAAATGTATTCCAGTATTCTCAATATTTTCTAATTTGTACAACTGATGAAGCAACCTAAAATTGCGAAACGTTTTGTGTTTTAAACTTTTAACTTATTACTAAACATGTTTACGACTTGTGATTTTTTATTCTTCAAAAAATAATTAAAATCATGCATTCTTGAAATTTCACATAATTTCAAATTCTTTTTGACATTAATTTTCTCCTCATTAATAACTTTAAAATTATAAATGTCATTTCTTATTTTGAATTAAAAACTAACGTAAACATCAGAACTGTCAAAATCAATTTGTCGTACGTTTGGTTGTCGAAAGTAATTAGTGTTGTTTATTTATTTCTTATTGTTTTGTTACTGTTACTTAAAACAAGCTTGCAATGAATTTTTACAGTAGAATAATGTTGTATTTATCTATAAACTGAAACTTGCGATAACTTCTTTAGTATTCATTTTAAGACAGTAGTGTATTAAGACTTTTATATCACAAATTCATTTTTATTTCAAGTTTTTGAAAAATATACAGGGCGTTTCATTAAAATAATATATTTTTTTTAATTTTGTCGGTAACTAGTTATTTGATTGTTTTTTTTTATTAATTTCATATTAATCAGCACCGAAAATACTACTAGTTTGCTAATTTAACCTACTTTCTGATAGCAAAGATAGCAATGGTGCGCAGTTAATTTGAATCACCCTGTATGGGCAAAGTTTTTAGAGAAAATAAAAGTTTTCCTAGAAGAGTGGTTCAAAGCGGCAACAGACTATGATACGTGAGAGCCACTGGGCTCTTTTGAGTGCGCAGTCTTTTCTCCTTTTGAGTAGATTAGAAGTTCCAGCTCTAGTGTGTGTTTGTGATTCTTAGATTTCGTAGTGCATAGTAACATACTATAAATTCAAAATTTTAAACCGCAAATTTCTGACGATTGCCTCAGATACAGAGGTTATAAAGAGTGCCAAATTGCTTTAAACTACGTATGAAACTGATCTCGATAACGGCTTACTAAAGCAAATTGTACAATTTCGATCTTCGTACGCAACTAGTATTAAATCTTGCTTATCAGTGAAGGAAGTGGGAGAAACATGTCTGTCTAATCACACATCACTGGCTAGCTTTCCAGATTTGTATACAGCTTATATCCTATTTTTTACATCCCGTCACTACAGCCTCCACTGAGAGATCTTTTTCTAAATTAAAAATTATTAAAAACTTTGCTAAGTAAGATGAGCCAAATGCGCCTAAAGAGTTTTGCATTACTGAGTATCGAGAAAGTAAGAGCCAGTACTCTTGGTTTTAATTCACTGATAGATATGTTAGCTTTAGCAAAGTCCTCCAAAAGAGAGTTTAATTAAAGTGCTATACCTACATATTTATATTGCAGTGGTTATTGCTCTCTAAATGATGGTAATTTAATTTTAAATAAATAACTAGAGCTACCAAAGCAAATATTTTAGTTTGGGTTCGTCAAAGAACTAATGAATTAACTAAGTCTTTCAGGGATAATTAAAAATGAACTGTATAGTAACTCAAGTTTAAATAAATGATCGTAAGCCCCTACTTGTGATTTAATCTACCTGCAATTTAAATTTTGTTGGCTAAACTCACGGCAGACATGAGCTCTTACTCAAGGTATGGGTTCACAGTTAGTTTTTGAAATTTATTCGTACGCCACTGGAGCGTAGGTCAAATGCAAACTAATATGCTTCACTCGAGCTAATCTGTCACAAATTTACGTTATGAAATATATCAAGTGCTGGTTCAGTGTTTTTCAATATTAATTACAACAACTCAGTGAGCAGATCTAACAGGTAATTTTAAATTCTCACGCTTAATTGAAGCGTCAGTAGCTGGTCTTTTGTTTTTAAGCGAAAACACAACTTTTCTGTTTCTCAAATCGACGCTGCAGAATCCTAACCTCACTTCTACATTTTCCAATTATCAGATCTAGGATAACTGAAGGTTTTAAATGCCTGGAATCAGCTTCGGAGCAGCTTTCTTTATGTGTCCGGTAAGTTTCACGTCCGTAGCATTTAAATTGGCTTCATAAACTGACCTTATAATTTGACGCAGGCAGCGCCTCGATGCTCGGAAGGGTCGTACTGGGCCAAATCTTCTGCGGTGGCGCCTGGAATAAAGTGCAGTGCATGCAGGAGCTGGATAGGGTTGCCGGTGATGTGGTCTCGTGCCTAGGATCCCCTCACGATTCCTGTAGTTGCTGGTACGAAGCTGGATCTCTGGTACGAGGATCGCTCGGAAGCCGATGATGAAAATTTTACAAATTCAGGGAAAATTATGCCTTTATTTCCCCGGATGCACTGAATTTTACTCGTCACAATGGTGCTATTATTTTTAATGTATTTTGATATTTAATAGTGAAAATCTTAAATTAATTGGAGATGCAAAAACCATGCTGTCAGCAATAATTTATTCAATTGTTAATTTTTTTAAAAGTTTGTTATAAACAAATGCACATCAAATTCATAAAACGGATATTCGAACTTATTCAACTTAGGTACTTTTTACAATTAAAATGCTTAAATCTAAAAACTTTTACAATAGTAACTTATTTACTAAATTGTCCTATAGTTTTGCAATTAATGTCTTTCGATATTTCTCGCACTGCACTCTTTTAACAGTCCTTTCGCATATCAGTTGCACTGATTAATTATTCATTTCGCGCACTTCCTTTTTTAATAACTTTGGTGTTCAAATAAATGTCCATTTCATTTTGCACTTTTAAGTCAATTCACTGTTTGGATTCCAACTAATCTTGAATATTGATGATCCATTTTTTGATTAATTGCCTTAGATCTGTTATAATTTGTGCTCGTTGCACTTTTCTCTTAGCATTCTGCTTTATTACCATATTATAATACGCCCAAAGAGAATTTTTTTATTAATGACTTATGACTTGCAAATACACTCGACAAGCATGTAATAATTATTTTCATAATCGATTCATTCTTAATTGGATTGGCGTTGACATTTCACCATCCCTTTTATTATTTTAAATTATTTAAATATTGTGTGAATCCATTCTCTACGGTTTTGAGCTCTGCCTTTTTCCTTATGTTATGAAATTAATTTACTTATTACTGGCATTGCTTTGCAAATATGATTACTACTTCAAGTCTGATTTATTTTACTTATTGCAATTAGATACCATCTCCCGTTCTGAGATTTTATGAATTATTCATTACTTTGCAGTGCTCACAGAGGTGGGATTCAGGGCTTAAAATCATTGCAATATATCTATATTTTATTTTTCTTGTAAATTATTTAAATTTGTATTCCTTTTACGTGGTTTTTGTTTTTGTATTTACATATGTATTTTTATGTTTCATGTTATATTTTGCGAGTGTTTGATGTAATGGTAAAACCTGTTCTACTTTATGGGTCGGAATCGTGGACGGTTACAGAACGGGTAAAGCAGAAATTGCAGGTGTTTGTAAATAGGCGTATGGTGGCCAGTCATTATTTCGAACAAAGATCTTTGGGACCGAACAAATCAGGTGGACATTAATATAGAAATTATGAGAAGAAAATATGGATGGTTAGGTTATACGTTATGAAAAAATTAAACTGAAATTTGTAGAAAAGTTTTGATTAGAACCTTTAGGCAGCGACGTTCCTGGCTCATCGGCCGCCCTGTGCAGAGTGTAAAATGCCCCCCCCCCCCCATAATACAATTTATTCAAAATTAGGCAATTGTATAAAAAATACTCCAAAATAGTCCAACGCAACTCTATTTTTTATTGAAAAAACAAAAATAAAAATATATCTATATATAAAATACAAAAAATATATAAAATAAAAAAAGAAACATAAAGAAACATAAAATAAAAAATAATAATTTTAAAATACAAAAACTACAAAAAAACTACTTGCCTTGCTTTGTTGGTGGCAAACTTTGATATTACCTCTGTATAATTAATTTCGTCTGCCAAATCACTCTCAATCGATAAAATCGCCAAATTTTTCAATCTCAGTTGTGACATTGTCGACCGAAGGTAATTTTTTATAATTTTTAATTTACTGAATGACCGTTCTGCACTCGCAACAGTTACAGGTAGTGTCAGTAAAATCCTAAGAGCAATGTGAAGATTTGGGAATAAATTTTCTTTCAAATAAATAACATAAAATATCGCTCACATTATCAAGACAAATATCAAATAACATTAACGATTTTATTTCTTGGAAAAGGTCTAGCGCTTCTATGTCTTTTTCCTGTGTATTACTTTCTGTTAATTTTGTCTCTAAATTTTGACAATGTTTTAATAATTCTTCGTGATGGTTTCTATCTTTAAATGTTTTTAAATTGTGTAAAAATCCAAATTCGTTAACATGGGCTGACAGTAACTCAAAACGTTCTTTAATCGACGCTACTACCTGATCAATCATTATATAAAAAACATTTACTTTGAAGGCCTGTTTTCTATTATATACTGGTTCATCTGCTGCTTCATAATCAAACATTCTCTTCTTTGTACGTTTTCTGACCAAAACCTCCTCGTCAAAATCTGGATTAACAATGTCGAGATCAAGAGCTATTTCTTTAGTATAATTTACTACTTCATTGAAGTAATTATCACTGCGATTGTTGGCAATAGTTGTTTCTAAATTGTTTAACATTGATAGTGCCTCTTGCAAACTAATCTGTATGCTTTGCAGCGATTTACTTACTACATTTACTGTAGAAAGAATATCATACCACAAAACAATTGAACAAATAAAGTTGAAGCTTTGAACTTTTTTCGCTAAATTTGCGGCACCTAAGCGAGGTTCGTTATCTTTCCCGGTATTGTTAGCAATTTCTTCAAGTGAATCATCCTGTGGAAGTTCATAAATAATTGTTCTACTTTACTGATGTCGGGGGTACAGTCCACTATAATGCTGTAATATTTTGATTTACGAATATTCGATACAATTTTTTGTTTGACCGTTTCTCCTAATAAGTCTATTAATTCGTTTTGAATTTTATTTCCTAAATAATGTGGATATCGCTTTCTGTTTTTTTTTTGTTCGGATTTTCTTCTAATGTGATCGCTAATAACACTATCACATTTACTCAACATTTCTAACAATTTATAAAAATTACCATTCTGTCGATCAAAAAGTCCGGACTGCCTGCCTCTGAAGGGTAAGCACTGTTTTGCCAAAAATAAAATAATATAAATCATACGTTGCAAAACATCTGACAATCGTTTTTTTCCAGCTCAAATAATTTAGCGATTTTTGAATCAATGCGTTCACTTTTTTTTGCTGAAAAATTAAGCCACAGTTTGTGGTTTGTGAAATGGGCGTCACTCAGTTCATGGGTGTGCAGACAAGTTGACAAATGTTGCCAGTCTGAATATCCGTCTAAACTGGTCAAAGAGCTTTTTGTATAGTCTAATGAAAATATTTTACAGCAAAAACAGTACACTGAATTTTTAATAGGAGAATACACTAGCCAGTTACGATTGATTTTCTCTCCATTATTTAAAAATCTTTTGTAGCAGGACGCCGAAAATTTTCTTCCTTTGGAATCTCGAGGAAAGTCGTAGTCTTTAATTTGCGAAGGACCATTTTCAATTATCACATGTTTGAAACCGTCGCTTAAAGGATGCGTCCATAAACCGGGATCTGAACTATTAAAATCGTGGTGACCGTCACTTTCTTCACATTCTTGTTGAACGGTGGGACTCTCAGTTGCAAGGGTTGGTGGCTCGGTCACAGGACTCGCAGGTGGTGATGGGACTTCTGGTAACGTATCGGAAGCGATATCACGAATTTTTGTTTGGCAAGCTTGTCTACTTGTGCTGGGTGCACCACTTGTACTGGGTGCATCACTTGTACTGGGTACATCCGGTTTCAGATACTTTAAAAATGAACATTGTAAACGCTTTTTCTCGTCTTCTCTTCCAAGCTTCCTTTTTTTATATTGTGCGCCGGAAAGCCGTTTTGATTTTCGGTCAGACATTTTTAGATACCTAACAAGTATACATTTTGTTTTATAAATTGTTTTATTATGTATAAACTGCACTTACGGATCACAAAAAACTTAACGACACACTAAATGTAATCGCAACAAATTCAAGAATAAATAATATTTATAATTTTATATAGGTACGCTAACTGAACTATTGCACTACCACTATAAAGCTCAAAGAACTTAATGAGACTAAAATAAAAATCCAATCCAACACATTTGTAAACCAAAAATAGTTTATATTACTGAGGGTTTGTTATTATATCAAGATAAAGAGTATCCCATAGCCCAAACCATGTTTAATCAGCATTCTGCATTTCAGTGAAATTTGACCGAGTTGTGCGGTGCCGACAAGCCAATAATATTTATTTTCCACTTGAAACGCACGCCAAAACAAAAGTGAATCGAAATAAGTATATTTACATTAATGCATTGCATTCTATTATCACAAGAACAAATAATAACCAGAAGGATATTTCGTATTACCTGACCGCCGGCGCCTCATAACCTTGGGACGTTTTTAAACCGAAATTCTAAACCTAAACGGCCAGTGCAGTCAGTGTAGGTAGCGGCTTTCCGGAGAGCTATTTGGAATACAAAGGTTTGAGGTCACCCGTTGTCGGCATCGACATCAAAGCGGTTGTGTAGAAGATATCCTTCTGGTTATTATTTATTCTTGTGCTATTATGGTTTAGAGTTCGCGTTAAATGTAAGCAAAATGGAAAAAAATACACACTTCTCAATAACGAAGCATACTTTTTTTTATTAAAACAATTTGCAATTTTGTAACAAAGATTTGGCCGCCCCAAAAATTTGGCCGCCCTGTGCGCCGCACACCTTGCACAATAGGCAGGAACGCCCCTGCCTTTAGGGTTTCACAAACAGAGGACGCCCGCGAAAAACGTGGAGGAGAACTGTAAAACAAGAGACAGGAAAGACTATAGCACAACTGAGCCAAATAGCAAAGGAAAATGACAACTGGAGAGAATATACGAATACCCTATGTCCCAATAGGGAATAATGGGATTGTTATTATTATTTTCAATGTTTTGTATTCCACGATAGTTTACACTATCAAACTTTCCTCCTTCTGAAAAGACAATTATTATTATTATTATTATTATTATTATTAGTATTATTATTATTATTATTGTTATATTTAATAAAAGATTGAAACATTTAAATGTGTTTTATTTTGCAGTAAGTACCCTTTCATGTTAAGGAAAGAGCTTATTAATTTTCTTTTAAATTTAAAGTGTTGCATAACCAAAAATTACCCCCACTCTCCTATTTTTTCTGAAACTTCTTATCTACAGCAGCCATAATTTATTCTTGCACACCGGCGCCAAACCGTCTTGTTACTCCACTGATAAGAACTTATTATCAAATTCATTTGAGTCAACTAATGAACGCCATTATCTAACTCAGATCCATTTTTGTTACGTAATGAAACTTATTACGTAACTAAAATTTCATTACCTAACTGAAATAGTGTTAATGAATGACATTTGCCTACTAAAATATTTTTGAAAATGACAGATTTGACATTTCTCTTAATGCACTTTTGTCAATTTTGGGCAGTTGTAGATAACATTTTGTACAATACATGTGTGATAATGCATCATTAATATACGTGTGTGTAAGTTACAAAGAAGTGCATAGCACAAGTTATGTAAGCTCTTATCCTACTTGTATAGTAAATAACTACCTATTATCTACAACTACTTGGATAAAGACTTATTACGTCACACATTTGACACTATTTCCGTTAGGTAATAAATGACAACGCTAGAGATGTAATGAATTTTATTACCTAACGGAAATAGTGCCAAATGAATGACATAATGACATTTTCCTACTAAAATATTTTTGAAAATGACAGATTTTACATTTTTCTTAATGCACTTTTCTCAGTTTTGGGCAGTTATAGATAAAATTGTGTACAATACGTGTGTGATAATGCATCATTAATATACTTGTGTGCTTACATAACTTGTGCTGCGCAGTCGTTTGTAACTTACACACACGTATATTAATGATGCTCTTATCCCAGTTGTACGAGCCTAGAATCACATCATTTGGCCCAGTTAAGATTTTTTATCTACAACTGCTTGGATAAGTACTTATTACGTCACTCATTTGACAGTATTTCTGTTAGGTAAAGTGGTGTAACCTCAATTTCGATTTTTCCGGCCTAAATTTATTGCCCACCATGGTACGTGGTAAAGCTATTGTGAATTTGTTTAATTCCGGTAATTCCTGTGGCAAAATTTTCAAACAATTGCAATTATCGGGTTATAGTGTACGAAATATTGTGAAACTATAAAACAACAGGATCAATAGCAGAATAGTATATTAAAGTATGAGTGGATAACAAGGTCTTTAAAACATGTGCGAGTTTTCGAGCACGACGGCGTAGCCGGAGTGCTCAAAATAGAGCAAGTGTTTTAAAGACCAGTTATCCACGAATACTTTACGCTATTTTTTATTATACCTACAATACTGGAAATAAATTAAGCACTAAAAATTTTGGTCGTGATAAATCGAAAGGGCATAATAATATTGCTACTATAGTTACGAGAATTGTTTACGTTTTTGTCGCGTCCACGTCCGTTGTTGCATTCAGTCGTTTCTTTGACAACCTTTAAAGCTCGGCGAGCTTTAATCGCCTGTTTTCGTACGCTCAGGCGTGCTTTAAACGGCGATTCTGATGCAGGTATAATCAAAAAGCCATATTTGGGGCAAACTTCAAATATTACGCCAGCAAATTTAAAAGCTTTACTTATCTGGGCCAAATGATATGGTTCTGGGCTTATACAGTAAATAACTATTTCATAACTGTCATGTAACAGAGTTATGTAAAGTAGTTGTGTAATAACTTTACATAACTGGCCATGTTTCCAATTTTATCATACCTTCATGCAATTAAAAGAATAATTTATTAAATACAGCAAGTATTAAACTACCCATGGCAGCATTGGCAGAGTCAATATCAGAAGGTAGATACTTCTGAATCGTTGCTTAGGAAATTTTTAAGAATTATTGGTGAATTATTATGACTTGTCAAAATTCGACATTTATTTTAGTGGTCTTGTTTCTGTAGTAACCATGGCCATAAGCCCATCTGATTTTGTGATGTAGTGACTTCCACAATTGTGGTTTCGGTAGGTACCCAATTTTTAAAGCGACTGGGTGGGCCGCCCGCCAGTTGAGAGATGTCGGGATTGAACCCCGTACCGTGGCACTGCAGCCTGACGCCCTAACCGCTCGTCCACGTTGGCGACGCAATCGAAAGTATCAACTCTAATTAATAACTGATACATGCTTAATAATTCACAAAACGTCAGTTTCTCATAATAGTTTGGTTTTCATTTCTAATATTTGGTTAGTTTCAAGTAAAACCAACTCATTTCAGTTTGAGAACCTCAAGCTCGCTATAACACTTAATCATATCAGCGCAACATATTTCATTCTAACACTATGTAGTTGAGTAATACGTAGACACGAGAGCTATTTTCTTAAAGCAAGTGTTCAAGATATTCGACCTCTGTCTTAGAAATATTGTCAACTAAATTAGAGAAAGATATGAAAAATAAACTGGTTGTGCACTGTAATAAGCTACGAATAAAGTTCAATTCCAACGATTTAATGAAACTACTTAACAACCTGATTTAATTTCTTTATTATCATAAAACTATACATTTTTGAAGAGATAAAAAATAAGCTGTATGATGACCCCACAATTCTCTTCCATTTACGAAAATTAAGATTTGTGGTATTTCTCCAAAACAAAAAAACAAAGAAATTCTGCAATGACTTCACATTACAGTAGCGTCTCGCTAATCCGTACCTCCCGTAATTCGGAATTTCCAATAATTCGGATGCAATTGCAACAGCAATTATGTACCTTATAATCCGGATGTTGACTGATTCATTAATCCGGATCCACTTGAGCACACAAAATGCATTCTGTACTTCGGACTGCGCTGCGTATTTTGTTACCACACACTTTGGATTATTTTCAAGGAGCGTAAAATTGTTCCTAGAAGGCCTTGTTTAGTCTTTATTTTTGCATCGTTTGATGTTTTAGTTAATGCAAATTCTCTTCAAAACACGTTCATACCCCTATCGCTAACGGCAATTTATTTATTTTCATTCAGCTGTTTAAGTAATACGAACGTAAAAGTATGGCTCCAAAACGGTATTTTAAGATTACGTATTCCACCACTCTAGAATAGTATGTATGTATGTATATATATATATATATATATATATTAAATGCGTTTGGTTAATGGTAAATAAAGTATTTCTTTGATATATATGTACTTAAAAATGCTATTTTTTATTTATGTATTATAAATAAAAGATTTTTGAAATTGATTCCAATAATCCGTATTTTCGATAATTCAGATTACTACGTGCATTAATTAGTCCGGATTAGCGAGACTGTACTGTAATTCCTACTACATAAAAAATATGTATTCATGTTTCTCTATTTAATCCAAAAAGAAATGTTTAACGACTTAGATTCAAATTTAAAAAATTTAGCTAAAAATCAAAAAGAAAATCACAGTTCTATTATTAATTATTAAATTTTATTTTTGCCACAGTTAACATCTCATATGTTTATATTTATGCACAATGACAATAAAATAACATATTTATTCATTGTAAAAATAAAAGCATAAATACAAATTGTAAAATTTCTTTGCTACAATATTAAAATGATGGACAAAGGTAAGCTTAGTACATAAGGTTTCTAAGATGCAATTATCTAGTTTCCAAATCAGTTGCAGTTTCTGATGTCTGTTAGCTTTTAAATTAATATCTTAACATGCGATGCAGTTGCTGCGTGATTACTCTTGTAGAGATGCTCTCTTCATCTGCATTTGTTTCCATACCACTTTACCCAGCTTCGAGATTTCTAAATATCCAAACAAGCTCGTGTTCAACCTGTGCTAGGTAATATTGTTAACAATTTCTGATGATGCAAGACCTTCAAATGGCATCGCCTGATCGAATGTTACTGCTGATGGACCGAGCTTTGTGGACTAGTGGTTACCACGTCTGTTTAGCATTTAGGAGGTCGTGGGTTCGATTCTCATAGCTGTCTGCTTTGATTCAGGTTTTTAAGTGATTTTCCTGAGTCAACAGAGTACCTTCTCTGAAGCGAATGTCGGGCAGTACTTCTCCACCTTTCCTGGCCTCTCTTGTATTCTCCACCCATCCTGAAATTCCCGTTATTGGCTGAAGAGGGACAGAAGGTCCCGATAGCAGCCCACCCCCCCATTTGGGGGAATTGAAATAACCCAGAACTTTTACCTTTTTCTTTTTTACTGATGCAGTGCATTCCAGAAGCTGGAAGATATTTTGCTGCATGATGCAACACACTTGATCGAGAGCGTAATATTTTTACATAATAATTTACAAAAATTGAATTTTCAGTATTAGATAGTACCTATGTAGTTACATTTTATACTCCACATTGTTTACATTATATTGTTCATTTCTTATAATAAATATTAAAATATTAAATATTCAAAGGAAATTCATTTTTGCCGATATGACCGATACTGATATATCCCTAATTTGGCCAATATTCCGATACCGATTATCAGTCGATCCCTAATCTTAACGTGAATAACTAAGAATCTTGTTTGAGCAGCTTTATATTCACAGATGGAATATATATATGGTTTTCTTCTTGCGTATGCACCTTCATATGATTAACTAAGGCACCTTTTTGCACCGCTTTATATTCACAAGTGAAACATGAATATAGTTTTTTTTCCGTATGTGTTTTCATGTGATTAATTAAAGAACTTTTCTGTACTGCTTTATATTCACAGATGGAACACGCATAAGGTTTTTCTCCTGTATGTACTTTGATATGATTACCTAAGCAACTTTTCTCTGCTGCTTTATATTCACAAAATGAACATGAATAAGGCTTTTCTCCTGTATGTTTTTTCATATGCCTGACCAAGTCAAATTTCTGTACGGCTTTATATTCACAAATGGAACATGCATGCGGCTTATCTCCCGTGTGTGTTTTCATGTGATTCACTAAAGAACTCTTCCGTACAGCTTTATAATCACAAAACGTACATGAATAAGGTTTTTCTCCTGTATGCATCTTCATGTGAATATCTAACGGACCTTTTTGTACAGCTCTGTATTCACAGATGGGACATGTGTAAGGTTTTTCTCCCGTATGTGTCTTCATATGCCTAGCTAAATTACCTTTCTGTACTGCTTTATATTCACAAATGGAACATGAATAAGATTTTTCTCCTGTATGCGTCTTCATGTGATTGACTAATGAACCTTTTTGTGCAGCTTTATAATCACAGATGGAACATGAATACGGTTTTTCTCCCGTATGCGTTTTCACATGCCTGACCAAGTCACATTTCTGTACTGCTTTATATTCACAAATGGAACATGAGTAAGGTTTTTCTCCTGTATGCATCTTCATGTGAATATCTAACGAACGTTTTTGTACAGCTTTATATTCACAAACGGAACATAGATATGGTTTTTCTCTAGTATGCGTTTTCAAATGTTTTACTAAGTGGTCTTTACGTGCTGCTTTATATTCACAGACTTTGCAAACAAATTGTCGATCTAGAAGTTTTTCATTTGCTGAACTTGTAACAAGCAATTCATCCTTTATGAGAACTTCTTCTTGCTTAATATTCAATATGTTGTGCGCTGTGTCGTCAAACAATCCTTCGATGCTGATCATTTCAGAAGAAAAGTTGCTATCAATCAACTCCTGCTTCACCTCCATTGTATAATGGAAAATGAGACTTCTGGTTTCACTAAATGCAACTTCTGTAAAGAAAACGCAATATGAAATTTGTCTAGATTCATTATTTTCATGTAAAAATGAACAGTAGGTACCTATATAAATTCCAAATAAGTAACTCACTTGACACAACTGAAAATAAAAAAGAAGGTAACTAAATTCACGCCACCATTGATCACAATAAAGTATGATTGGAACTAATGAAATCCAAAACAACTACTTCAATGTTCAAATTGGGCGTTTATTTAAATATGGTTTATACATCTTTCTTTGCCTTAACATTAGTACCTATTAATATTAACCTTAGCAAAGAGGAATCGGTAGGATTTGGGCTCCTGGGGTCAAGATAGGGAATACATATGAACTACCGATTCGAGAGCTAGTAATATAAGAGGGAGGCTGCACAATTCAGAACCGCTCGAGGAGCTTCAACTTAAAGTAAATTACACCAATAAATTAACAATTGCAAGTCGAATTGTAGTATTAGCAGAGACAAATATTTTGCGCAAATATACAACAATACCAAGAATATGCACAAAGCTTAAAATGCGTAATTTAGGTGCCATACAATGTTATTACACCCTAGAAATAAAAACTATTATTGTTAATATGTGTAATAACAACGCTTTTTGTCTATTCATTTTTATTGTATTAAAATTATTATTATTATAAACAATAAATTAATTAAATCATTTAAAAAATCAATTTTTTTTTCCTCTTAGATTTTTTTCTAGATCAATGAAGCAGAACTAACACGTTTTCCAAACGGACCGACAGAAAAACGACGGCGGGCGCCGTCGGCGTCCAATTCTGCTTGATTTTACTAGTGCGATTTGGGATACTGGTGTCAGCTCGTATTTTTGCAATAAATTAAGATAGCACCTTGAAATTTTGCACAAGCAATCTGGGGGCGGTCCTCTAACAAACGAGTCCGGTTTCGAAGCCCTACGCCGCTCCCAAGGAGCGGCGTCGCGGCGCTAAAATCGGATTTTTTTCCTCGAGAACTTTTTTCACGAAATTACATATCTAGGTCAAGGATAACATACTAAAACGTTTCCTAAGCGGGCCGGCCTAAAAACGACGGCAGGGGCCGTCGGCGTCCAATTCTGCTTGATTTTACTAGTACGGTTTGGGATACTGGGGTCAGCTCGTATTTTTTTGCAATAAATTAAGATAGCACCTTGAAATTTTGCACAAGCAATCTGGGGGCGGTCCTCTAACAAACGAGTCCGGTTTCGAAGCCCTACGCCGCTCCCAAGGAGCGGCGTCGCGGCGCTAAAATCGGATTTTTTCATCGAGAATTTTATTCACGAAATTACATATTTAGGTCAAGGATAAGGTACTAACACGTTTCCCAAGCGGGCCGGCCTAAAAACGACGGCAGGCGCCGTCGGCATCCAATTTTGCTCGAGATTACTAGTACGATTTGGGATCCTGGGGTCGACTCGTATTTTTGCAATAAATTAAGATAGCACCTTGAAATTTTGCACAAGCCATCTGGCGGCGGTCCTCTAACAAACGAGTCCGGTTTGGAAGCCCTACGCCGCTACCAAGGAGCGGCGTCGCGGCGCTAAAATCGGATTTTTTTCATCGAGAACTTTTTTCACGAAATTACATATCTAGGTCAAGGATAACATACTAAAACGTTTCCTAAGCGGGCCGGCCTAAAAACGACGGCAGGCGCCGTCGGCGTCCAATTCTGCTTGATTTTACTAGTACGGTTTGGGATACTGGGGTCAGCTCGTATTTTTTTGCAATAAATTAAGATAGCACCTTGAAATTTTGCACAAGCAATCTGGGGGCGGTCCTCTAACAAACGAGTCCGGTTTCGAAGCCCTACCCCGCTCCCAAGGAGCGGCGTCGCGGCGCTAAAATCGGATTTTTTTCATCGAGAATTTTATTCACGAAATTACATATTTAGGTCAAGGATAAGGTACTAACACGTTTCCCAAGCGGGCCGGCCTAAAAACGACGGCAGGCGCCGTCGGCATCCAATTTTGCTCGAGATTACTAGTACGATTTGGGATCCTGGGGTCGACTCGTATTTTTGCAATAAATTAAGATAGCACCTTGAAATTTTGCACAAGCCATCTGGCGGCGGTCCTCTAACAAACGAGTCCGGTTTGGAAGCCCTACGCCGCTCCCAAGGAGCGGCGTCGCGGCGCTAAAATCGGATTTTTTTCATAGAGAACTTTTTTCACGAAATTACATATCTAGGTCAAGGATAACATACTAAAACGTTTCCTAAGCGGGCCGGCCTAAAAACGACGGCAGGCGCCGTCGGCGTCCAATTCTGCTTGATTTTACTAGTACGGTTTGGGATACTGGGGTCAGCTCGTATTTTTTTGCAATAAATTAAGATAGCACCTTGAAATTTTGCACAAGCAATCTGGGGGCGGTCCTCTAACAAACGAGTCCGGTTTCGAAGCCCTACGCCGCTCCCAAGGAGCGGCGTCGCGGCGCTAAAATCGGATTTTTTTCCTCGAGAAATTTTTTCACGAAATTACATATCTAGGTCAAGGATAACATACTAAAACGTTTCCTAAGCGGGCCGGCCTAAAAACGACGGCAGGCGCCGTCGGCGTCCAATTCTGCTTGATTTTACTAGTACGGTTTGGGATACTGGGGTCAGCTCGTATTTTTTTGCAATAAATTAAGATAGCACCTTGAAATTTTGCACAAGCAATCTGGGGGCGGTCCTCTAACAAACGAGTCCGGTTTCGAAGCCCTACGCCGCTCCCAAGGAGCGGCGTCGCGGCGCTAAAATCGGATTTTTTTCATCGAGAATTTTATTCACGAAATTACATATTTAGGTCAAGGATAAGGTACTAACACGTTTCCCAAGCGGGCCGGCCTAAAAACGACGGCAGGCGCCGTCGGCATCCAATTTTGCTCGAGATTACTAGTACGATTTGGGATCCTGGGGTCGACTCGTATTTTTGCAATAAATTAAGATAGCACCTTGAAATTTTGCACAAGCCATCTGGCGGCGGTCCTCTAACAAACGAGTCCGGTTTGGAAGCCCTACGCCGCTCCCAAGGAGCGGCGTCGCGGCGCTAAAATCGGATTTTTTTCATCGAGAACTTTTTTCACGAAATTACATATCTAGGTCAAGGATAACATACTAAAACGTTTCCTAAGCGGGCCGGCCTAAAAACGACGGCAGGCGCCGTCGGCGTCCAATTCTGCTTGATTTTACTAGTACGGTTTGGGATACTGGGGTCAGCTCGTATTTTTTTGCAATAAATTAAGATAGCACCTTGAAATTTTGCACAAGCAATCTGGGGGCGGTCCTCTAACAAACGAGTCCGGTTTCGAAGCCCTACCCCGCTCCCAAGGAGCGGCGTCGCGGCGCTAAAATCGGATTTTTTTCATCGAGAATTTTATTCACGAAATTACATATTTAGGTCAAGGATAAGGTACTAACACGTTTCCCAAGCGGGCCGGCCTAAAAACGACGGCAGGCGCCGTCGGCATCCAATTTTGCTCGAGATTACTAGTACGATTTGGGATCCTGGGGTCGACTCGTATTTTTGCAATAAATTAAGATAGCACCTTGAAATTTTGCACAAGCCATCTGGCGGCGGTCCTCTAACAAACGAGTCCGGTTTGGAAGCCCTACGCCGCTCCCAAGGAGCGGCGTCGCGGCGCTAAAATCGGATTTTTTTCATAGAGAACTTTTTTCACGAAATTACATATCTAGGTCAAGGATAACATACTAAAACGTTTCCTAAGCGGGCCGGCCTAAAAACGACGGCAGGCGCCGTCGGCGTCCAATTCTGCTTGATTTTACTAGTACGGTTTGGGATACTGGGGTCAGCTCGTATTTTTTTGCAATAAATTAAGATAGCACCTTGAAATTTTGCACAAGCAATCTGGGGGCGGTCCTCTAACAAACGAGTCCGGTTTCGAAGCCCTACGCCGCTCCCAAGGAGCGGCGTCGCGGCGCTAAAATCGGATTTTTTTCCTCGAGAAATTTTTTCACGAAATTACATATCTAGGTCAAGGATAACATACTAAAACGTTTCCTAAGCGGGCCGGCCTAAAAACGACAGCAGGCGCCGTCGGCGTCCAATTCTGCTTGATTTTACTAGTAGCGTTTGGGATACTGGGGTCAGCTCGTATTTTTTTGCAATAAATTAAGATAGCACCTTGAAATTTTGCACAAGCAATCTGGGGGCGGTCCTCTAACAAACGAGTCCGGTTTCGAAGCCCTACGCCGCTCCCAAGGAGCGGCGTCGCGGCGCTAAAATCGGATTTTTTTCCTCGAGAAATTTTTTCACGAAATTACATATCTAGGTCAAGGATAACATACTAAAACGTTTCCTAAGCGGGCCGGCCTAAAAACGACGGCAGGCGCCGTCGGCGTCCAATTCTGCTTGATTTTACTAGTACGGTTTGGGATACTGGGGTCAGCTCGTATTTTTTTGCAATAAATTAAGATAGCACCTTGAAATTTTGCACAAGCAATCTGGGGGCGGTCCTCTAACAAACGAGTCCGGTTTCGAAGCCCTACGCCGCTCCCAAGGAGCGGCGTCGCGGCGCTAAAATCGGATTTTTTTCCTCGAGAAATTTTTTCACGAAATTACATATCTAGGTCAAGGATAACATACTAAAACGTTTCCTAAGCGGGCCGGCCTAAAAACGACGGCAGGCGCCGTCGGCGTCCAATTCTGCTTGATTTTACTAGTACGGTTTGGGATACTGGGGTCAGCTCGTATTTTTTTGCAATAAATTAAGATAGCACCTTGAAATTTTGCACAAGCAATCTGGGGGCGGTCCTCTAACAAACGAGTCCGGTTTCGAAGCCCTACGCCGCTCCCAAGGAGCGGCGTCGCGGCGCTAAAATCGGATTTTTTTCCTCGAGAAATTTTTTCACGAAATTACATATCTAGGTCAAGGATAACATACTAAAACGTTTCCTAAGCGGGCCGGCCTAAAAACGACGGCAGGCGCCGTCGGCGTCCAATTCTGCTTGATTTTACTAGTACGGTTTGGGATACTGGGGTCAGCTCGTATTTTTTTGCAATAAATTAAGATAGCACCTTGAAATTTTGCACAAGCAATCTGGGGGCGGTCCTCTAACAAACGAGTCCGGTTTCGAAGCCCTACGCCGCTCCCAAGGAGCGGCGTCGCGGCGCTAAAATCGGATTTTTTTCCTCGAGAAATTTTTTCACGAAATTACATATCTAGGTCAAGGATAACATACTAAAACGTTTCCTAAGCGGGCCGGCCTAAAAACGACGGCAGGCGCCGTCGGCGTCCAATTCTGCTTGATTTTACTAGTACGGTTTGGGATACTGGGGTCAGCTCGTATTTTTTTGCAATAAATTAAGATAGCACCTTGAAATTTTGCACAAGCAATCTGGGGGCGGTCCTCTAACAAACGAGTCCGGTTTCGAAGCCCTACGCCGCTCCCAAGGAGCGGCGTCGCGGCGCTAAAATCGGATTTTTTTCATCGAGAATTTTATTCACGAAATTACATATTTAGGTCAAGGATAAGGTACTAACACGTTTCCCAAGCGGGCCGGCCTAAAAACGACGGCAGGCGCCGTCGGCATCCAATTTTGCTCGAGATTACTAGTACGATTTGGGATCCTGGGGTCGACTCGTATTTTTGCAATAAATTAAGATAGCACCTTGAAATTTTGCACAAGCCATCTGGCGGCGGTCCTCTAACAAACGAGTCCGGTTTGGAAGCCCTACGCCGCTCCCAAGGAGCGGCGTCGCGGCGCTAAAATCGGATTTTTTTCATCGAGAACTTTTTTCACGAAATTACATATCTAGGTCAAGGATAACATACTAAAACGTTTCCTAAGCGGGCCGGCCTAAAAACGACGGCAGGCGCCGTCGGCGTCCAATTCTGCTTGATTTTACTAGTACGGTTTGGGATACTGGGGTCAGCTCGTATTTTTTTGCAATAAATTAAGATAGCACCTTGAAATTTTGCACAAGCAATCTGGGGGCGGTCCTCTAACAAACGAGTCCGGTTTCGAAGCCCTACCCCGCTCCCAAGGAGCGGCGTCGCGGCGCTAAAATCGGATTTTTTTCATCGAGAATTTTATTCACGAAATTACATATTTAGGTCAAGGATAAGGTACTAACACGTTTCCCAAGCGGGCCGGCCTAAAAACGACGGCAGGCGCCGTCGGCATCCAATTTTGCTCGAGATTACTAGTACGATTTGGGATCCTGGGGTCGACTCGTATTTTTGCAATAAATTAAGATAGCACCTTGAAATTTTGCACAAGCCATCTGGCGGCGGTCCTCTAACAAACGAGTCCGGTTTGGAAGCCCTACGCCGCTCCCAAGGAGCGGCGTCGCGGCGCTAAAATCGGATTTTTTTCATAGAGAACTTTTTTCACGAAATTACATATCTAGGTCAAGGATAACATACTAAAACGTTTCCTAAGCGGGCCGGCCTAAAAACGACGGCAGGCGCCGTCGGCGTCCAATTCTGCTTGATTTTACTAGTACGGTTTGGGATACTGGGGTCAGCTCGTATTTTTTTGCAATAAATTAAGATAGCACCTTGAAATTTTGCACAAGCAATCTGGGGGCGGTCCTCTAACAAACGAGTCCGGTTTCGAAGCCCTACGCCGCTCCCAAGGAGCGGCGTCGCGGCGCTAAAATCGGATTTTTTTCCTCGAGAAATTTTTTCACGAAATTACATATCTAGGTCAAGGATAACATACTAAAACGTTTCCTAAGCGGGCCGGCCTAAAAACGACGGCAGGCGCCGTCGGCGTCCAATTCTGCTTGATTTTACTAGTACGGTTTGGGATACTGGGGTCAGCTCGTATTTTTTTGCAATAAATTAAGATAGCACCTTGAAATTTTGCACAAGCAATCTGGGGGCGGTCCTCTAACAAACGAGTCCGGTTTCGAAGCCCTACGCCGCTCCCAAGGAGCGGCGTCGCGGCGCTAAAATCGGATTTTTTTCATCGAGAATTTTATTCACGAAATTACATATTTAGGTCAAGGATAAGGTACTAACACGTTTCCCAAGCGGGCCGGCCTAAAAACGACGGCAGGCGCCGTCGGCATCCAATTTTGCTCGAGATTACTAGTACGATTTGGGATCCTGGGGTCGACTCGTATTTTTGCAATAAATTAAGATAGCACCTTGAAATTTTGCACAAGCCATCTGGCGGCGGTCCTCTAACAAACGAGTCCGGTTTGGAAGCCCTACGCCGCTCCCAAGGAGCGGCGTCGCGGCGCTAAAATCGGATTTTTTTCATCGAGAACTTTTTTCACGAAATTACATATCTAGGTCAAGGATAACATACTAAAACGTTTCCTAAGCGGGCCGGCCTAAAAACGACGGCAGGCGCCGTCGGCGTCCAATTCTGCTTGATTTTACTAGTACGGTTTGGGATACTGGGGTCAGCTCGTATTTTTTTGCAATAAATTAAGATAGCACCTTGAAATTTTGCACAAGCAATCTGGGGGCGGTCCTCTAACAAACGAGTCCGGTTTCGAAGCCCTACGCCGCTCCCAAGGAGCGGCGTCGCGGCGCTAAAATCGGATTTTTTTCCTCGAGAAATTTTTTCACGAAATTACATATCTAGGTCAAGGATAACATACTAAAACGTTTCCTAAGCGGGCCGGCCTAAAAACGACGGCAGGCGCCGTCGGCGTCCAATTCTGCTTGATTTTACTAGTACGGTTTGGGATACTGGGGTCAGCTCGTATTTTTTTGCAATAAATTAAGATAGCACCTTGAAATTTTGCACAAGCAATCTGGGGGCGGTCCTCTAACAAACGAGTCCGGTTTGGAAGCCCTACGCCGCTCCCAAGGAGCGGCGTCGCGGCGCTAAAATCGGATTTTTTTCATCGAGAATTTTTTTCACGAAATTACATATTTAGGTCAAGGATAAGGTACTAACACGTCTCCCAAGCGGGCCGGCCTAAAAACGACGGCAGGCGCCGTCGGCGTCCAATTTTGCTCGAGATTACTAGTGCGATTTGGGATCCTGGGGTCGACTCGTATTTTTGCAATAAATTAAGATAGCACCTTGAAATTTTGCACAAGCCATCTGGGGGCGGTCCTCTAACAAACGAGTCCGGTTTGGAAGCCCTACGCCGCTCCCAACGAGCGGCGTCGCGGCGCTAAAATCGGATTTTTTTCATCGAGAATTTTTTTCACGAAATTACATATTTAGGTCAAGGATAAGGTACTAACACGTACTTGCCCTCCTTATCTTGGACACGCATTGTATATATTAGAGCTATTTGATTTTTTCTTCGATTTCAACAAATAAAAGACACAAATTAAATTAACACAATATTTTAAAAAAAGGAATATTGAACCGCTATTTTAGCCATATAGACTATTCTAAAATAGCAGAAAAGTAAACTACACTATTAAAAAGAAGGAACAGTAAACTGTTCTAGCTATGCTGATCATTAACAATTTTAATAATTTCGTTTTTTTTTCAAATGGAAGATCCTGTATATTTTTGAATTTTTGAAAAGCGCTTCTAACGAGCTTTCTTTTGATATGTCACTTCATATCTCGAAATTCAACTGTTTTTCATTAAAAAACAATTTGAGCCAAGTAACACATGCTTCATTTCAAGAAAAACCGACAAAAAGTTCTTGTTTTATATGCGAATAGACAAGTCTAGTATATTGATCCAAATAACTAATTTAAATGTATTTTAATTACTCTCTTATGTAATTTTTTTCCGAGAAAGTAAATATGCACATTTTTTGGGGAACGTAAGTGTTCTCCAATATCTAATGTTTCTTGTGCTTTAATTAGAATCTGGGGCCATTCTAAAAAAAACAAAGAAAATAAATTTGAAATAACAATTTATAATACCAGTTAGGAAATGCCTTATTTTGTAGCTACCTATAAGTAGTAACTATAGTAGCTATTTCATCACTGGTTGTGAAATATCATACTTTTCATATCCGTTTGCAAAAAGTAAGACGTTTCGTAACTTCACTCAATTTTGAAAAGTGATACTTTATACCTATGTCAAAATTACACAAAAATGTTATAAAATAAATATTGCTCTACATACGAGTGTTTTTTAAAATTGAAATTTTGCAGACTTTGGATATTTTAAACTTTGACCCCAGGATCCCAAATCGCACGTAGGGCGTAGGGCTTCCAAGCCGGACTCGTTTGTTAGAGGACCGCCGCCAGATGGCTTGTGCAAAATTTCAAGGTGCTATCTTAATTTATTGCAAAAATACGAGTCGACCCCAGTATCCCAAACCGTACTAGTAAAATCAAGCAGAATTGGACGCCGACGGCGCCTGTCGTCGTTTTTGGGCCTGCCCGCTTAGGAAACGTTTTAGTATGTTATCCTTGACCTAGATATGTAATTTCGTGAAAAAAGTTCTCGATGAAAAAAATCCGATTTTAGCGCCGCGACGCCGCTCCTTGGGAGCGGCGTAGGGCTTCCAAACCGGACTCGTTTGTTAGAGGACCGCCGCCAGATGGCTTGTGCAAAATTTCAAGGTGCTATCTTAATTTATTGCAAAAATACGAGTCGACCCCAGGATCCCAAATCGCACTAGTAATCTCGAGCAAAATTGGACGCCGACGGCGCCTGTCGTCGTTTTTAGGCCGGCCCGCTTGGGAAACGTGTTAGTACCTTATCCTTGACCTAAATATGTAATTTCGTGAAAAAAATTCTCGATGAAAAAAATCCGATTTTAGCGCCGCGACGCCGCTCCTTGGGAGCGGCGTAGGGCTTCGAAACCGGACTCGTTTGTTAGAGAACCGCCCCCAGATTGCTTGTGCAAAATTTCAAGGTGCTATCTTAATTTATTGCAAAAAAATACGAGTTGACCCCAGTATCCCAAACCGTACTAGTAAAATCAAGCAGAATTGGACGCCGACGGCGCCTGTCGTCGTTTTTAGGCCGGCCCGCTTGGGAAACGTGTTAGTACCTTATCCTTGACCTAAATATGTAATTTCGTGAAAAAAATTCTCGATGAAAAAAATCCGATTTTAGCGCCGCGACGCCGCTCCTTGGGAGCGGCGTAGGGCTTCCAAACCGGACTCGTTTGTTAGAGGACCGCCGCCAGATGGCTTGTGCAAAATTTCAAGGTGCTATCTTAATTTATTGCAAAAATACGAGTCGACCCCAGGATCCCAAATCGCACTAGTAATCTCGAGCAAAATTGGACGCCGACGGCGCCTGTCGTCGTTTTTAGGCCGGCCCGCTTGGGAAACGTGTTAGTACCTTATCCTTGACCTAAATATGTAATTTCGTGAAAAAAATTCTCGATGAAAAAAATCCGATTTTAGCGCCGCGACGCCGCTCCTTGGGAGCGGCGTAGGGCTTCGAAACCGGACTCGTTTGTTAGAGAACCGCCCCCAGATTGCTTGTGCAAAATTTCAAGGTGCTATCTTAATTTATTGCAAAAAAATACGAGTTGACCCCAGTATCCCAAACCGTACTAGTAAAATCAAGCAGAATTGGACGCCGACGGCGCCTGTCGTCGTTTTTAGGCCGGCCCGCTTGGGAAACGTGTTAGTACCTTATCCTTGACCTAAATATGTAATTTCGTGAAAAAAATTCTCGATGAAAAAAATCCGATTTTAGCGCCGCGACGCCGCTCCTTGGGAGCGGCGTAGGGCTTCGAAACCGGACTCGTTTGTTAGAGAACCGCCCCCAGATTGCTTGTGCAAAATTTCAAGGTGCTATCTTAATTTATTGCAAAAAAATACGAGTTGACCCCAGTATCCCAAACCGTACTAGTAAAATCAAGCAGAATTGGACGCCGACGGCGCCTGTCGTCGTTTTTAGGCCGGCCCGCTTGGGAAACGTGTTAGTACCTTATCCTTGACCTAAATATGTAATTTCGTGAAGAAAATTCTCGATGAAAAAAATCCGATTTTAGCGCCGCGACGCCGCTCCTTGGGAGCGGCGTAGGGCTTCGAAACCGGACTCGTTTGTTAGAGAACCGCCCCCAGATTGCTTGTGCAAAATTTCAAGGTGCTATCTTAATTTATTGCAAAAAAATACGAGTTGACCCCAGTATCCCAAACCGTACTAGTAAAATCAAGCAGAATTGGACGCCGACGGCGCCTGTCGTCGTTTTTAGGCCGGCCCGCTTGGGAAACGTGTTAGTACCTTATCCTTGACCTAAATATGTAATTTCGTGAAAAAAATTCTCGATGAAAAAAATCCGATTTT
The DNA here is from genome assembly GCA_940337035.1 of Agriotes lineatus. Lineage (NCBI taxonomy): Eukaryota > Metazoa > Arthropoda > Insecta > Coleoptera > Elateridae > Agriotes > Agriotes lineatus. The sequence continues at coordinate 54,895 of CALNHX010005966.1, read as the reverse complement.
AGCGCCGCGACGCCGCTCCTTGGGAGCGGCGTAGGGCTTCGAAACCGGACTCGTTTGTTAGAGAACCGCCCCCAGATTGCTTGTGCAAAATTTCAAGGTGCTATCTTAATTTATTGCAAAAAAATACGAGTTGACCCCAGTATCCCAAACCGTACTAGTAAAATCAAGCAGAATTGGACGCCGACGGCGCCTGTCGTCGTTTTTAGGCCGGCCCGCTTGGGAAACGTGTTAGTACCTTATCCTTGACCTAAATATGTAATTTCGTGAAAAAAATTCTCGATGAAAAAAATCCGATTTTAGCGCCGCGACGCCGCTCCTTGGGAGCGGCGTAGGGCTTCGAAACCGGACTCGTTTGTTAGAGAACCGCCCCCAGATTGCTTGTGCAAAATTTCAAGGTGCTATCTTAATTTATTGCAAAAAAATACGAGTTGACCCCAGTATCCCAAACCGTACTAGTAAAATCAAGCAGAATTGGACGCCGACGGCGCCTGTCGTCGTTTTTAGGCCGGCCCGCTTGGGAAACGTGTTAGTACCTTATCCTTGACCTAAATATGTAATTTCGTGAAAAAAATTCTCGATGAAAAAAATCCGATTTTAGCGCCGCGACGCCGCTCCTTGGGAGCGGCGTAGGGCTTCGAAACCGGACTCGTTTGTTAGAGAACCGCCCCCAGATTGCTTGTGCAAAATTTCAAGGTGCTATCTTAATTTATTGCAAAAAAATACGAGTTGACCCCAGTATCCCAAACCGTACTAGTAAAATCAAGCAGAATTGGACGCCGACGGCGCCTGTCGTCGTTTTTAGGCCGGCCCGCTTGGGAAACGTGTTAGTACCTTATCCTTGACCTAAATATGTAATTTCGTGAAAAAAATTCTCGATGAAAAAAATCCGATTTTAGCGCCGCGACGCCGCTCCTTGGGAGCGGCGTAGGGCTTCGAAACCGGACTCGTTTGTTAGAGGACCGCCCCCAGATTGCTTGTGCAAAATTTCAAGGTGCTATCTTAATTTATTGCAAAAAAATACGAGTTGACCCCAGTATCCCAAACCGTACTAGTAAAATCAAGCAGAATTGGACGCCGACGGCGCCTGTCGTCGTTTTTGGGCCTGCCCGCTTAGGAAACGTTTTAGTATGTTATCCTTGACCTAGATATGTAATTTCGTGAAAAAAGTTCTCGATGAAAAAAATCCGATTTTAGCGCCGCGACGCCGCTCCTTGGGAGCGGCGTAGGGCTTCCAAACCGGACTCGTTTGTTAGAGGACCGCCGCCAGATGGCTTGTGCAAAATTTCAAGGTGCTATCTTAATTTATTGCAAAAATACGAGTCGACCCCAGGATCCCAAATCGCACTAGTAATCTCGAGCAAAATTGGACGCCGACGGCGCCTGTCGTCGTTTTTAGGCCGGCCCGCTTGGGAAACGTGTTAGTACCTTATCCTTGACCTAAATATGTAATTTCGTGAAAAAAATTCTCGATGAAAAAAATCCGATTTTAGCGCCGCGACGCCGCTCCTTGGGAGCGGCGTAGGGCTTCGAAACCGGACTCGTTTGTTAGAGAACCGCCCCCAGATTGCTTGTGCAAAATTTCAAGGTGCTATCTTAATTTATTGCAAAAAAATACGAGTTGACCCCAGTATCCCAAACCGTACTAGTAAAATCAAGCAGAATTGGACGCCGACGGCGCCTGTCGTCGTTTTTAGGCCGGCCCGCTTGGGAAACGTGTTAGTACCTTATCCTTGACCTAAATATGTAATTTCGTGAAAAAAATTCTCGATGAAAAAAATCCGATTTTAGCGCCGCGACGCCGCTCCTTGGGAGCGGCGTAGGGCTTCGAAACCGGACTCGTTTGTTAGAGAACCGCCCCCAGATTGCTTGTGCAAAATTTCAAGGTGCTATCATAATTTATTGCAAAAAAATACGAGTTGACCCCAGTATCCCAAACCGTACTAGTAAAATCAAGCAGAATTGGACGCCGACGGCGCCTGTCGTCGTTTTTGGGCCTGCCCGCTTAGGAAACGTTTTAGTATGTTATCCTTGACCTAGATATGTAATTTCGTGAAAAAAATTCTCGATGAAAAAAATCCGATTTTAGCGCCGCGACGCCGCTCCTTGGGAGCGGCGTAGGGCTTCGAAACCGGACTCGTTTGTTAGAGGACCGCCCCCAGATTGCTTGTGCAAAATTTCAAGGTGCTATCTTAATTTATTGCAAAAAAATACGAGTTGACCCCAGTATCCCAAACCGTACTAGTAAAATCAAGCAGAATTGGACGCCGACGGCGCCTGTCGTCGTTTTTGGGCCTGCCCGCTTAGGAAACGTTTTAGTATGTTATCCTTGACCTAGATATGTAATTTCGTGAAAAAAGTTCTCGATGAAAAAAATCCGATTTTAGCGCCGCGACGCCGCTCCTTGGGAGCGGCGTAGGGCTTCCAAACCGGACTCGTTTGTTAGAGGACCGCCGCCAGATGGCTTGTGCAAAATTTCAAGGTGCTATCTTAATTTATTGCAAAAATACGAGTCGACCCCAGGATCCCAAATCGCACTAGTAATCTCGAGCAAAATTGGACGCCGACGGCGCCTGTCGTCGTTTTTAGGCCGGCCCGCTTGGGAAACGTGTTAGTACCTTATCCTTGACCTAAATATGTAATTTCGTGAATAAAATTCTCGATGAAAAAATCCGATTTTAGCGCCGCGACGCCGCTCCTTGGGAGCGGTGTAGGGCTTCGAAACCGGACTCGTTTGTTAGAGGACCGCCCCCAGATTGCTTGTGCAAAATTTCAAGGTGCTATCTTAATTTATTGCAAAAAAATACGAGCTGACCCCAGTATCCCAAACCGTACTAGTAAAATCAAGCAGAATTGGACGCCGACGGCGCCTGTCGTCGTTTTTAGGCCGGCCCGCTTGGGAAACGTGTTAGTACCTTATCCTTGACCTAAATATGTAATTTCGTGAAAAAAATTCTCGATGAAAAAAATCCGATTTTAGCGCCGCGACGCCGCTCCTTGGGAGCGGCGTAGGGCTTCGAAACCGGACTCGTTTGTTAGAGGACCGCCCCCAGATTGCTTGTGCAAAATTTCAAGGTGCTATCTTAATTTATTGCAAAAAATACGAGTTGACCCCAGTATCCCAAACCGTACTAGTAAAATCAAGCAGAATTGGACGCCGACGGCGCCTGTCGTCGTTTTTGGGCCTGCCCGCTTGGGAAACGTTTTAGTACCTTATCCTTGACCTAGATATGTAATTTCGTGAATAAAATTCTCGATGAAAAAAATCCGATTTTAGCGCCGCGACGCCGCTCCTTGGGAGCGGCGTAGGGCTTCGAAACCGGACTCGTTTGTTAGAGGACCGCCCCCAGATTGCTTGTGCAAAATTTCAAGGTGCTATCTTAATTTATTGCAAAAAAATACGAGTTGACCCCAGTATCCCAAACCGTACTAGTAAAATCAAGCAGAATTGGACGCCGACGGCGCCTGTCGTCGTTTTTGGGCCTGCCCGCTTAGGAAACGTTTTAGTATGTTATCCTTGACCTAGATATGTAATTTCGTGAAAAAAGTTCTCGATGAAAAAAATCCGATTTTAGCGCCGCGACGCCGCTCCTTGGGAGCGGCGTAGGGCTTCCAAACCGGACTCGTTTGTTAGAGGACCGCCGCCAGATGGCTTGTGCAAAATTTCAAGGTGCTATCTTAATTTATTGCAAAAAAATACGAGTTGACCCCAGTATCCCAAACCGTACTAGTAAAATCAAGCAGAATTGGACGCCGACGGCGCCTGTCGTCGTTTTTAGGCCGGCCCGCTTGGGAAACGTGTTAGTACCTTATCCTTGACCTAAATATGTAATTTCGTGAAAAAAATTCTCGATGAAAAAAATCCGATTTTAGCGCCGCGACGCCGCTCCTTGGGAGCGGCGTAGGGCTTCGAAACCGGACTCGTTTGTTAGAGGACCGCCCCCAGATTGCTTGTGCAAAATTTCAAGGTGCTATCTTAATTTATTGCAAAAAAATACGAGTTGACCCCAGTATCCCAAACCGTACTAGTAAAATCAAGCAGAATTGGACGCCGACGGCGCCTGTCGTCGTTTTTAGGCCGGCCCGCTTGGGAAACGTGTTAGTACCTTATCCTTGACCTAGATATGTAATTTCGTGAATAAAATTCTCGATGAAAAAAATCCGATTTTAGCGCCGCGACGCCGCTCCTTGGGAGCGGCGTAGGGCTTCGAAACCGGACTCGTTTGTTAGAGGACCGCCCCCAGATTGCTTGTGCAAAATTTCAAGGTGCTATCTTAATTTATTGCAAAAAAATACGAGTTGACCCCAGTATCCCAAACCGTACTAGTAAAATCAAGCAGAATTGGACGCCGACGGCGCCTGTCGTCGTTTTTGGGCCTGCCCGCTTAGGAAACGTTTTAGTATGTTATCCTTGACCTAGATATGTAATTTCGTGAAAAAAGTTCTCGATGAAAAAAATCCGATTTTAGCGCCGCGACGCCGCTCCTTGGGAGCGGCGTAGGGCTTCCAAACCGGACTCGTTTGTTAGAGGACCGCCGCCAGATGGCTTGTGCAAAATTTCAAGGTGCTATCTTAATTTATTGCAAAAAAATACGAGTTGACCCCAGTATCCCAAACCGTACTAGTAAAATCAAGCAGAATTGGACGCCGACGGCGCCTGTCGTCGTTTTTAGGCCGGCCCGCTTGGGAAACGTGTTAGTACCTTATCCTTGACCTAAATATGTAATTTCGTGAAAAAAATTCTCGATGAAAAAAATCCGATTTTAGCGCCGCGACGCCGCTCCTTGGGAGCGGCGTAGGGCTTCGAAACCGGACTCGTTTGTTAGAGGACCGCCCCCAGATTGCTTGTGCAAAATTTCAAGGTGCTATCTTAATTTATTGCAAAAAAATACGAGTTGACCCCAGTATCCCAAACCGTACTAGTAAAATCAAGCAGAATTGGACGCCGACGGCGCCTGTCGTCGTTTTTAGGCCGGCCCGCTTGGGAAACGTGTTAGTACCTTATCCTTGACCTAGATATGTAATTTCGTGAATAAAATTCTCGATGAAAAAAATCCGATTTTAGCGCCGCGACGCCGCTCCTTGGGAGCGGCGTAGGGCTTCGAAACCGGACTCGTTTGTTAGAGGACCGCCCCCAGATTGCTTGTGCAAAATTTCAAGGTGCTATCTTAATTTATTGCAAAAAAATACGAGTTGACCCCAGTATCCCAAACCGTACTAGTAAAATCAAGCAGAATTGGACGCCGACGGCGCCTGTCGTCGTTTTTGGGCCTGCCCGCTTAGGAAACGTTTTAGTATGTTATCCTTGACCTAGATATGTAATTTCGTGAAAAAAGTTCTCGATGAAAAAAATCCGATTTTAGCGCCGCGACGCCGCTCCTTGGGAGCGGCGTAGGGCTTCCAAACCGGACTCGTTTGTTAGAGGACCGCCGCCAGATGGCTTGTGCAAAATTTCAAGGTGCTATCTTAATTTATTGCAAAAAAATACGAGTTGACCCCAGTATCCCAAACCGTACTAGTAAAATCAAGCAGAATTGGACGCCGACGGCGCCTGTCGTCGTTTTTAGGCCGGCCCGCTTGGGAAACGTGTTAGTACCTTATCCTTGACCTAAATATGTAATTTCGTGAAAAAAATTCTCGATGAAAAAAATCCGATTTTAGCGCCGCGACGCCGCTCCTTGGGAGCGGCGTAGGGCTTCGAAACCGGACTCGTTTGTTAGAGAACCGCCCCCAGATTGCTTGTGCAAAATTTCAAGGTGCTATCTTAATTTATTGCAAAAAAATACGAGTTGACCCCAGTATCCCAAACCGTACTAGTAAAATCAAGCAGAATTGGACGCCGACGGCGCCTGTCGTCGTTTTTAGGCCGGCCCGCTTGGGAAACGTGTTAGTACCTTATCCTTGACCTAAATATGTAATTTCGTGAAAAAAATTCTCGATGAAAAAAATCCGATTTTAGCGCCGCGACGCCGCTCCTTGGGAGCGGCGTAGGGCTTCCAAACCGGACTCGTTTGTTAGAGGACCGCCGCCAGATGGCTTGTGCAAAATTTCAAGGTGCTATCTTAATTTATTGCAAAAATACGAGTCGACCCCAGGATCCCAAATCGCACTAGTAATCTCGAGCAAAATTGGACGCCGACGGCGCCTGTCGTCGTTTTTAGGCCGGCCCGCTTGGGAAACGTGTTAGTACCTTATCCTTGACCTAAATATGTAATTTCGTGAAAAAAATTCTCGATGAAAAAAATCCGATTTTAGCGCCGCGACGCCGCTCCTTGGGAGCGGCGTAGGGCTTCGAAACCGGACTCGTTTGTTAGAGAACCGCCCCCAGATTGCTTGTGCAAAATTTCAAGGTGCTATCTTAATTTATTGCAAAAAAATACGAGTTGACCCCAGTATCCCAAACCGTACTAGTAAAATCAAGCAGAATTGGACGCCGACGGCGCCTGTCGTCGTTTTTAGGCCGGCCCGCTTGGGAAACGTGTTAGTACCTTATCCTTGACCTAAATATGTAATTTCGTGAAAAAAATTCTCGATGAAAAAAATCCGATTTTAGCGCCGCGACGCCGCTCCTTGGGAGCGGCGTAGGGCTTCGAAACCGGACTCGTTTGTTAGAGAACCGCCCCCAGATTGCTTGTGCAAAATTTCAAGGTGCTATCTTAATTTATTGCAAAAAAATACGAGTTGACCCCAGTATCCCAAACCGTACTAGTAAAATCAAGCAGAATTGGACGCCGACGGCGCCTGTCGTCGTTTTTAGGCCGGCCCGCTTGGGAAACGTGTTAGTACCTTATCCTTGACCTAAATATGTAATTTCGTGAAAAAAATTCTCGATGAAAAAAATCCGATTTTAGCGCCGCGACGCCGCTCCTTGGGAGCGGCGTAGGGCTTCGAAACCGGACTCGTTTGTTAGAGAACCGCCCCCAGATTGCTTGTGCAAAATTTCAAGGTGCTATCTTAATTTATTGCAAAAAAATACGAGTTGACCCCAGTATCCCAAACCGTACTAGTAAAATCAAGCAGAATTGGACGCCGACGGCGCCTGTCGTCGTTTTTAGGCCGGCCCGCTTGGGAAACGTGTTAGTACCTTATCCTTGACCTAAATATGTAATTTCGTGAAAAAAATTCTCGATGAAAAAAATCCGATTTTAGCGCCGCGACGCCGCTCCTTGGGAGCGGCGTAGGGCTTCCAAACCGGACTCGTTTGTTAGAGGACCGCCGCCAGATGGCTTGTGCAAAATTTCAAGGTGCTATCTTAATTTATTGCAAAAATACGAGTCGACCCCAGGATCCCAAATCGCACTAGTAATCTCGAGCAAAATTGGACGCCGACGGCGCCTGTCGTCGTTTTTAGGCCGGCCCGCTTGGGAAACGTGTTAGTACCTTATCCTTGACCTAAATATGTAATTTCGTGAAAAAAATTCTCGATGAAAAAAATCCGATTTTAGCGCCGCGACGCCGCTCCTTGGGAGCGGCGTAGGGCTTCGAAACCGGACTCGTTTGTTAGAGAACCGCCCCCAGATTGCTTGTGCAAAATTTCAAGGTGCTATCTTAATTTATTGCAAAAAAATACGAGTTGACCCCAGTATCCCAAACCGTACTAGTAAAATCAAGCAGAATTGGACGCCGACGGCGCCTGTCGTCGTTTTTAGGCCGGCCCGCTTGGGAAACGTGTTAGTACCTTATCCTTGACCTAAATATGTAATTTCGTGAAAAAAATTCTCGATGAAAAAAATCCGATTTTAGCGCCGCGACGCCGCTCCTTGGGAGCGGCGTAGGGCTTCGAAACCGGACTCGTTTGTTAGAGAACCGCCCCCAGATTGCTTGTGCAAAATTTCAAGGTGCTATCTTAATTTATTGCAAAAAAATACGAGTTGACCCCAGTATCCCAAACCGTACTAGTAAAATCAAGCAGAATTGGACGCCGACGGCGCCTGTCGTCGTTTTTAGGCCGGCCCGCTTGGGAAACGTGTTAGTACCTTATCCTTGACCTAAATATGTAATTTCGTGAAAAAAATTCTCGATGAAAAAAATCCGATTTTAGCGCCGCGACGCCGCTCCTTGGGAGCGGCGTAGGGCTTCGAAACCGGACTCGTTTGTTAGAGAACCGCCCCCAGATTGCTTGTGCAAAATTTCAAGGTGCTATCTTAATTTATTGCAAAAAAATACGAGTTGACCCCAGTATCCCAAACCGTACTAGTAAAATCAAGCAGAATTGGACGCCGACGGCGCCTGTCGTCGTTTTTAGGCCGGCCCGCTTGGGAAACGTGTTAGTACCTTATCCTTGACCTAAATATGTAATTTCGTGAAAAAAATTCTCGATGAAAAAAATCCGATTTTAGCGCCGCGACGCCGCTCCTTGGGAGCGGCGTAGGGCTTCGAAACCGGACTCGTTTGTTAGAGAACCGCCCCCAGATTGCTTGTGCAAAATTTCAAGGTGCTATCTTAATTTATTGCAAAAAAATACGAGTTGACCCCAGTATCCCAAACCGTACTAGTAAAATCAAGCAGAATTGGACGCCGACGGCGCCTGTCGTCGTTTTTAGGCCGGCCCGCTTGGGAAACGTGTTAGTACCTTATCCTTGACCTAAATATGTAATTTCGTGAAAAAAATTCTCGATGAAAAAAATCCGATTTTAGCGCCGCGACGCCGCTCCTTGGGAGCGGCGTAGGGCTTCGAAACCGGACTCGTTTGTTAGAGAACCGCCCCCAGATTGCTTGTGCAAAATTTCAAGGTGCTATCTTAATTTATTGCAAAAAAATACGAGTTGACCCCAGTATCCCAAACCGTACTAGTAAAATCAAGCAGAATTGGACGCCGACGGCGCCTGTCGTCGTTTTTAGGCCGGCCCGCTTGGGAAACGTGTTAGTACCTTATCCTTGACCTAAATATGTAATTTCGTGAAAAAAATTCTCGATGAAAAAAATCCGATTTTAGCGCCGCGACGCCGCTCCTTGGGAGCGGCGTAGGGCTTCGAAACCGGACTCGTTTGTTAGAGAACCGCCCCCAGATTGCTTGTGCAAAATTTCAAGGTGCTATCTTAATTTATTGCAAAAAAATACGAGTTGACCCCAGTATCCCAAACCGTACTAGTAAAATCAAGCAGAATTGGACGCCGACGGCGCCTGTCGTCGTTTTTAGGCCGGCCCGCTTGGGAAACGTGTTAGTACCTTATCCTTGACCTAAATATGTAATTTCGTGAAAAAAATTCTCGATGAAAAAAATCCGATTTTAGCGCCGCGACGCCGCTCCTTGGGAGCGGCGTAGGGCTTCGAAACCGGACTCGTTTGTTAGAGAACCGCCCCCAGATTGCTTGTGCAAAATTTCAAGGTGCTATCTTAATTTATTGCAAAAAAATACGAGTTGACCCCAGTATCCCAAACCGTACTAGTAAAATCAAGCAGAATTGGACGCCGACGGCGCCTGTCGTCGTTTTTAGGCCGGCCCGCTTGGGAAACGTGTTAGTACCTTATCCTTGACCTAAATATGTAATTTCGTGAAAAAAATTCTCGATGAAAAAAATCCGATTTTAGCGCCGCGACGCCGCTCCTTGGGAGCGGCGTAGGGCTTCGAAACCGGACTCGTTTGTTAGAGAACCGCCCCCAGATTGCTTGTGCAAAATTTCAAGGTGCTATCTTAATTTATTGCAAAAAAATACGAGTTGACCCCAGTATCCCAAACCGTACTAGTAAAATCAAGCAGAATTGGACGCCGACGGCGCCTGTCGTCGTTTTTAGGCCGGCCCGCTTGGGAAACGTGTTAGTACCTTATCCTTGACCTAAATATGTAATTTCGTGAAAAAAATTCTCGATGAAAAAAATCCGATTTTAGCGCCGCGACGCCGCTCCTTGGGAGCGGCGTAGGGCTTCGAAACCGGACTCGTTTGTTAGAGAACCGCCCCCAGATTGCTTGTGCAAAATTTCAAGGTGCTATCTTAATTTATTGCAAAAAAATACGAGTTGACCCCAGTATCCCAAACCGTACTAGTAAAATCAAGCAGAATTGGACGCCGACGGCGCCTGTCGTCGTTTTTAGGCCGGCCCGCTTGGGAAACGTGTTAGTACCTTATCCTTGACCTAAATATGTAATTTCGTGAAAAAAATTCTCGATGAAAAAAATCCGATTTTAGCGCCGCGACGCCGCTCCTTGGGAGCGGCGTAGGGCTTCGAAACCGGACTCGTTTGTTAGAGAACCGCCCCCAGATTGCTTGTGCAAAATTTCAAGGTGCTATCTTAATTTATTGCAAAAAAATACGAGTTGACCCCAGTATCCCAAACCGTACTAGTAAAATCAAGCAGAATTGGACGCCGACGGCGCCTGTCGTCGTTTTTAGGCCGGCCCGCTTGGGAAACGTGTTAGTACCTTATCCTTGACCTAAATATGTAATTTCGTGAAAAAAATTCTCGATGAAAAAAATCCGATTTTAGCGCCGCGACGCCGCTCCTTGGGAGCGGCGTAGGGCTTCGAAACCGGACTCGTTTGTTAGAGAACCGCCCCCAGATTGCTTGTGCAAAATTTCAAGGTGCTATCTTAATTTATTGCAAAAAAATACGAGTTGACCCCAGTATCCCAAACCGTACTAGTAAAATCAAGCAGAATTGGACGCCGACGGCGCCTGTCGTCGTTTTTAGGCCGGCCCGCTTGGGAAACGTGTTAGTACCTTATCCTTGACCTAAATATGTAATTTCGTGAAAAAAATTCTCGATGAAAAAAATCCGATTTTAGCGCCGCGACGCCGCTCCTTGGGAGCGGCGTAGGGCTTCGAAACCGGACTCGTTTGTTAGAGAACCGCCCCCAGATTGCTTGTGCAAAATTTCAAGGTGCTATCTTAATTTATTGCAAAAAAATACGAGTTGACCCCAGTATCCCAAACCGTACTAGTAAAATCAAGCAGAATTGGACGCCGACGGCGCCTGTCGTCGTTTTTAGGCCGGCCCGCTTGGGAAACGTGTTAGTACCTTATCCTTGACCTAAATATGTAATTTCGTGAAAAAAATTCTCGATGAAAAAAATCCGATTTTAGCGCCGCGACGCCGCTCCTTGGGAGCGGCGTAGGGCTTCGAAACCGGACTCGTTTGTTAGAGAACCGCCCCCAGATTGCTTGTGCAAAATTTCAAGGTGCTATCTTAATTTATTGCAAAAAAATACGAGTTGACCCCAGTATCCCAAACCGTACTAGTAAAATCAAGCAGAATTGGACGCCGACGGCGCCTGTCGTCGTTTTTAGGCCGGCCCGCTTGGGAAACGTGTTAGTACCTTATCCTTGACCTAAATATGTAATTTCGTGAAAAAAATTCTCGATGAAAAAAATCCGATTTTAGCGCCGCGACGCCGCTCCTTGGGAGCGGCGTAGGGCTTCGAAACCGGACTCGTTTGTTAGAGGACCGCCCCCAGATTGCTTGTGCAAAATTTCAAGGTGCTATCTTAATTTATTGCAAAAAAATACGAGTTGACCCCAGTATCCCAAACCGTACTAGTAAAATCAAGCAGAATTGGACGCCGACGGCGCCTGTCGTCGTTTTTAGGCCGGCCCGCTTGGGAAACGTGTTAGTACCTTATCCTTGACCTAAATATGTAATTTCGTGAAAAAAATTCTCGATGAAAAAAATCCGATTTTAGCGCCGCGACGCCGCTCCTTGGGAGCGGCGTAGGGCTTCGAAACCGGACTCGTTTGTTAGAGAACCGCCCCCAGATTGCTTGTGCAAAATTTCAAGGTGCTATCTTAATTTATTGCAAAAAAATACGAGTTGACCCCAGTATCCCAAACCGTACTAGTAAAATCAAGCAGAATTGGACGCCGACGGCGCCTGTCGTCGTTTTTAGGCCGGCCCGCTTGGGAAACGTGTTAGTACCTTATCCTTGACCTAAATATGTAATTTCGTGAAAAAAATTCTCGATGAAAAAAATCCGATTTTAGCGCCGCGACGCCGCTCCTTGGGAGCGGCGTAGGGCTTCGAAACCGGACTCGTTTGTTAGAGGACCGCCCCCAGATTGCTTGTGCAAAATTTCAAGGTGCTATCTTAATTTATTGCAAAAAAATACGAGTTGACCCCAGTATCCCAAACCGTACTAGTAAAATCAAGCAGAATTGGACGCCGACGGCGCCTGTCGTCGTTTTTAGGCCGGCCCGCTTGGGAAACGTGTTAGTACCTTATCCTTGACCTAAATATGTAATTTCGTGAAAAAAATTCTCGATGAAAAAAATCCGATTTTAGCGCCGCGACGCCGCTCCTTGGGAGCGGCGTAGGGCTTCGAAACCGGACTCGTTTGTTAGAGGACCGCCCCCAGATTGCTTGTGCAAAATTTCAAGGTGCTATCTTAATTTATTGCAAAAAAATACGAGTTGACCCCAGTATCCCAAACCGTACTAGTAAAATCAAGCAGAATTGGACGCCGACGGCGCCTGTCGTCGTTTTTAGGCCGGCCCGCTTGGGAAACGTGTTAGTACCTTATCCTTGACCTAAATATGTAATTTCGTGAAAAAAATTCTCGATGAAAAAAATCCGATTTTAGCGCCGCGACGCCGCTCCTTGGGAGCGGCGTAGGGCTTCCAAACCGGACTCGTTTGTTAGAGGACCGCCGCCAGATGGCTTGTGCAAAATTTCAAGGTGCTATCTTAATTTATTGCAAAAATACGAGTCGACCCCAGGATCCCAAATCGCACTAGTAATCTCGAGCAAAATTGGACGCCGACGGCGCCTGTCGTCGTTTTTAGGGCGGCCCGCTTGGGAAACGTGTTAGTACCTTATCCTTGACCTAAATATGTAATTTCGTGAATAAAATTCTCGATGAAAAAATCCGATTTTAGCGCCGCGACGCCGCTCCTTGGGAGCGGCGTAGGGCTTCGAAACCGGACTCGTTTGTTAGAGGACCGCCCCCAGATTGCTTGTGCAAAATTTCAAGGTGCTATCTTAATTTATTGCAAAAAAATACGAGCTGACCCCAGTATCCCAAACCGTACTAGTAAAATCAAGCAGAATTGGACGCCGACGGCGCCTGCCGTCGTTTTTAGGCCGGCCCGCTTAGGAAACGTTTTAGTATGTTATCCTTGACCTAGATATGTAATTTCGTGAAAAAAGTTCTCGAGGAAAAAAATCCGATTTTAGCGCCGCGACGCCGCTCCTTGGGAGCGGCGTAGGGCTTCGAAACCGGACTCGTTTGTTAGAGGACCGCCCCCAGATTGCTTGTGCAAAATTTCAAGGTGCTATCTTAATTTATTGCAAAAATACGAGCTGACACCAGTATCCCAAATCGCACTAGTAAAATCAAGCAGAATTGGACGCCGACGGCGCCCGCCGTCGTTTTTCTGTCGGTCCGTTTGGAAAACGTGTTAGTTCTGCTTCATTGATCTAGAAAAAAATCTAAGAGGAAAATAAAATTGATTTTTTAAATGATTTAATTAATTTATTGTTTATAATAATAATTATTTTAATACAATAAAAATGAATAGACAAAAAGCGTTGTTATTACACATATTAACAATAATAGTTTTTATTTCTAGGGTGTAATAACATTGTATGGCACCTAAATTACGCATTTTAAGCTTTGTGCATATTCTTGGTATTGTTGTATATTTGCGCAAAATATTTGTCTCTGCTAATACTACAATTCGACTTGCAATTGTTAATTTATTGGTGTAGTTTACTTTAAGTTGAAGCTCCTCGAGCGGTTCTGAATTGTGCAGCCTCCCTCTTATATTACTAGCTCTCGAATCGGTAGTTCATATGTATTCCCTATCTTGACCCCAGGAGCCCAAATCCTACCGTTAGACCACAGTCTATATAGACTGTGGTTTATAGTCTTAAGTTAGACCACAGTCTATATAGACTGTGGTTAGACCAATGAGTAACATTGAGTTAGAGAAATTAATGCGAGTCTTGAGAATTTCTTAAGATAGAAGACACAGGCGCGCTTGCGATAGTCGCCGATAGGGCGGCTAAATTTAAATGATTCAATACCTAGAATATTTTTGAAGAACAACAATAATTGTTAAAAGTGGATCATTGTGAGTTACAATCTGCAAAAGTAATTAAGGAAGTACTGAGGCATCTGGACTATTATAACAAAGGTAAGCTTAACATTTTTCCTTGAATGCAATAAGGCTACGCACATTTAATATTTGGAAAGCTTATGATTCATTCGAAATATTCACATATTTCCTATTTAACAACCCCTCTTTGTAAATGAGTCTCTAACATTTTGGTTCATTCTTGTAGCAGAGCTGCTTTGAGAGTCATCGATTTTTAAAATTTGTGGTTATCGGTATTTCTAATTACCTAGTACTATTTGCTTAAATAATATTTCATTTTTTTAAAATTAGTTTTAATTCAAAATTTTTGTGTAAATAATTTACTCTAAATAATTTTTCTAAACTATAGTTATAATTTGATTTTTGTTTGTTTTTGTAAATAAATAATTTTTCATAATTAATTTTTAAAAATGGCTTTCAATTAATAGAGTTAGTAGAGCAAAAAATATAAAAATTATTACAACCAGAAGCATCTACAACAAGAAACTGAATATATTAACGGTTTTGTTACATTTAAGGTTAAATTAATTTATAAAATGCACGATTTTACACACATTTGCGCATGCGCCGTCGTAAATATCCTAACCTAAAATATGTCTGTATAAACACCTGTTTTTCATCACAAGGCTAAGTGCTAAGTTAAGGCTGACGCTAATACTAGGGTTAGTAGGGCAAAGGAAGCTGTATAAACCAGCCTTTATGTTGTAGTGAAAATGCAACGCTGTCTCAAATCATAAGCAAAACCATGATGTGGCAAAATACAGAATAAGCATCAAATGTGCCTGTTTGTGAATTATCTGTAAAGGCGATATGAATTATTTGTTAAAAGACGTTTAAATTAATTTAAGAATGCCAATATTATTCATGAATCTCTCTAGCTGCTCAACTACGGGCTCAAGCTCGAGCACCAAGCAGACAGACAGACATGCAGACTGACAGAGAGAGAAACACCCATAATAAGTAAACTAGATATAGACCAACAGTAAGTGCGGGCAATGGGCATGTCAAATCGCAGAGTAAATAATCCCGCCAACGAATTTCAAGGCGATTTCAGCACACTTGTACCCCACAGGCATGTGAGGTCCCTAAACGTCGACTGATTACGGGGCGAGTTCTGCACGTATGTGTACGTGTTCGAGCAATAGCTCGAGCTCCAGTTAGTTTCCATGTGGATGTTCTCACTGTCTCTATTTTACATCTTTACACTTTACATCGAGCTGGTGCTCGAGCACGAGGTCGAGCTTTTGCTTGAGAACGAGCTTGAGCTGGAGCAGGAGCTAGTTTACATACTTATGGGCGTTTTTCACTATCCCTACTTTAACATTTGTCTTACATGCGTGCACAACTTTCCCCGAAATTAGTCAGCGTTTAGCAAGTACACCTGCCTGCCTTTTATGGCAACTAGATATTCTTCGGGAAACATACGTGCTGAACTCTCCCTGAAATTTGTCGGCGAGATTATTTACCCAGCGCTTCGACATCTCCGTTGCGCGTCCTTACTGTTGATCAACATCTAGTTTACTTATGGGCGTCTCTTTCTCTATGCTTGCCTGGTGGTCGAGCATCAGTTCTCACTCGTGCTCGAGAACCAGCTCGAACACCAACTCGAGCTCTAGCATCAGACAGAACGACATATAGAGACAGAGAAACAGTGTTACGGTATATAATGGCCGTTAAAACTCCTAATAAATTTACATCGCAATCCTCGTCCTTGCGTGTCCCTTCCAGCTTATTTGGCTCCGACTAAAACTCAGTTGGGACTACTGGGCACAGTTCAGTGCGAGGTATCACGATAGGGGTGGTTGATGATAATTGGTTAAAAGAAGAATTTCCCGAATCTAGTGCTTTCCGCATTATTAGCTCAAAAGTTTACTTCATACGAACCTTATTTCTGCTTAGCCCGTATATTAACACTTTGCAGTTTTTATATTCGCCGAAATTCAATTATAAAGAATGAAGAGATTAGACGAGTTAAAAATGCAATGTTCACAACTCCCAGGAAGTAGCTCTGGCTATTCTTTGATGTCTCGTAATTAAATCAGCTGTCTATGTAATGGCGAATAGGAAATCCACGGCAAAACATTTTCAGTCTATTGCACTATGTAATGATTTTATGACCTACGAACATTCTCTAAGAAATTATAGCCACAAAATTCTGCATATTTGATGTCAAACTGTCCTATAGAGGTTACTGTAGTGCCCCATAATATGTATTTTTACCTAGAAAATTGCTTCACGAACAATGGGGAAACGAGGCAGGATTAAAAAGCAATATTTACAACTCCCAGGACGTACCGCTAGCTATTCTTTGATGACTCGTAATTATATCAGATGGCTATGTAATGGAAAATAGAGAATCCAAGGAAATACATTTTCGGGCATACGTCTATTGCACTGTGTGGTCACTTTATGCCCTAAGAACATGCTCTAAGAAGCTATAGCTACCAAGTTCTGCATATCTGATGTTAAACCGTCCTTCAGAAGTTACTTATTTCCCCAGAATATGTATTTGTACCTTGAAAATTGTTAGACGAAGAATGGAGAAGTTAGACAAGTAATTAAAAATGCAATATTTACAACTCCCAGGAAGTAGCTCTAGCCATTCTTTCATGTCTCGTAATTACATGAGATGGCTATGTAATGGCAAATAGAGAATCTATGGCAAACCATTTCCAGGAAAACGTCTATTGCACTCTGTAATCACTTTATGTGCTAAGAACGGGGCCTGGACACTTCGCCCAAAGTCCATAACCCCCAATGCCCACAACGCCCAAAGTGCGCCCACAACCCCCAAATATTTAGCAGGCCCACTTCGCCCAACGCGACCACAACGCCCAAAGATTTTCTAGGGCCACATCGCCCAATCAGTTGGCCCATAACCCCCAAGCCCACAACCCCCAAATTCTTAGCAGGCCCACTTCGCCCAACGAGTTGGCCCATAACCCCCAAAGTCCATAACGCCCAAAGTGCGCCCACAACCCCCAAATATTTAGCAGGCCCACTTCGCCCAATGCGACCATAACACCCAAAGGTTTTCTAGGGACACAACGCCCAACTAGTTGGTCCATAACCCCCAATTAGCTTCGTGTGAATTCGGCATTTCCTCTTTAAAACGTGTATTTTTGCCTGTATGATCTTAGTTTGTTTTCATTCATTCATAAAGTTCAGAAGTATACCTTAAGCCAATGTCTTTATAAAATGTGTTTACAATAGTTAATTTTTTACCACAGTGATTCTGAATGTCTTTTTATGGAAAATCGTAAAGAAGATGGCACTTTTCTTAACTATTTTATTAACATCGTGAAATTACCAAAATCAGATTGAGGTTAGGTTATTCATTCGCCACGAAGCGGAAGAAACAATCGAGCGCGGATCATTTCCGAACAGGATCTAAAACAAAACCATGTCTAACTTCCACTACTTAGTCACATTATTTCCATATTTCTTTAGATTTAACAGTTGGAAACATTTTCGTTATTAGGTTATTACTTTAGATACGTTGATATTAATTTATGACCTGGCTGTATTTATCTACTACCCATGCAATCACATAGACAGATGTGTTTCAAAAACAAATTTTTTGACTACTTGACCTCCAAAACATAATTTGTCAAAATCTAGACTTACATTCTTTTTTAAAATATAAATTTTGACTTTTTCATGAAAATATAGCTTTTTCTATACTTGCTATTATACTAACTAGTATATTATAGTATGAGGAAACAAAAATTGGTTAGATGCCAAGTAGTTATTGCTGCTATTTTAACATAACACAATGTTCCACATTTACTTCCCTCGTTTAAAAAACGAAGAAAGTATTGTAATCGCGAAAAATCACCTTCCGAGATTTCTTCAAATCTTCCAGTTTCAGTGTGCCTTTTGACTTCTTTGTTTTAACATTTAATTTATATTAATTAACGGATCAATATAACTAGCTTTCTTTCAGTACTCTTAAAGTAAGAAATCAATAAAGGGCTTTACTCAGAATTTCTTTCGCAAGTGAAAGTTTTAAAACAAAAAATTTTGAAAATACTAAAAAACCAATTTATTTTTATGGCATTCGCCCTGTATATGTTGGGTCCAAAATATGCCCTTTTTTGTGAAAGGTAACCTGAGCTATGTGCAAAATATTACTTTTGTTTAACTAACAGTTCTTGAGTAAAAACAGGCAGAATTTAATTTTTTAAGGTGCTCACCGATAGACAGACGAAATTGAGAAAACCTGTTTTTCGTCATCTAGGGACCCCGAAACGTGAAGTTCTGAAGAAATCTCGGAGGGCGGTTTTTTAGCGATTACAATACTTCCTTTGTTTTTTAGGTGAGGATAGAAAAATGAACATCTTATTTGTACTACTTATTATCAAATGATCAAATACATTTCAGATTACAGCAGGCGTTTCAGATTGAGAATATATCTGTGGTTAACCCAAAACATTGACAGTTCATAAATGCGATACCTTCACTTGGCTGTTTGAATTGATCGAAGACCTGACGAAAATGTTCATAGAGAACTAGAGTTGAAATTTACTTGATCGCTTGATACAACTTTTGCTTACCTTGCAATAGTTATTAGTATCTATAAATAGATATTTTGTATTCAGATGGATTTAAAACATCTAGAGTCCCTGTAGGGTGTCCCGCACAGATTTCATAATAATGCACTGGCGTGTTCTTTGGTCAAAAAGAGGTTAATTGGAGAACACCAAAGGCCTGATCCAGAAGAAGGCTACGTCGTGGACTATTCACGTTGTCCTCTTGATAGGATTCCCATAGAATCATTTATGACTGTAGTATTGACTTGATTTTGTACACTAATGTTAAATAAACACATTTTTTCTGTTACGTTGATGCTGTATTTTTGTTGATATGTGTTCTTACATACAAAATTATCTACAGTGCGAGTTTTTTTAAAGCGAACATAAGTCACCATAGAGACCCTTAGGCTCTCTACGTAACCACTGTTGTCACTAAAAGCATTGATTTCATCAATGCTAAAAGTCTATCCGGCAAGAGTTGGCAGTGGTATAAGAGATTTAGCAAGGACGATTTACATAGGCCAGCGTTGTGAGCAGTGTATTGTGGGTTACTGCCAACGTTGTTACAACTGACCAAGACCTAATTGGTAATAGAGTTGCCGTAAAAACCGAACTCGAATTTGTAAATGTCAAATGAGACAAATCTCAGACTGATGTTTGTCTCGCAGTTCAGCAGGGCATGATTTAAAGTAATAAAATAGAGTCCTTAAATGTCGAGGTGAAGCGACGTTTTCAATAACAGTTTATTTTTCATGTTTTAAAGCAAATGCGCACATCAATGAGAACATAAGAAAAAGAGTTACACTACACAAGGGAAGAGGAAGCTGTGGTATAATACTACTTAGTTTCCTTAACAATTACCGTTTCATAACCTACAGCTTTTAGTAGTAATTCTTTTATGTTTGAAGTTTAGATCCGTGTTTACTGATTTTAAATTGTATACACGCAAGTACAATATATTTAAACG
Source organism: Agriotes lineatus (assembly GCA_940337035.1). Taxonomy (NCBI): domain Eukaryota; kingdom Metazoa; phylum Arthropoda; class Insecta; order Coleoptera; family Elateridae; genus Agriotes; species Agriotes lineatus. The sequence continues at coordinate 35,369 of CALNHX010005966.1, read as the reverse complement.
ATGATATGCAGTGTCCGTCAAAAAGTCGGCATAATTCGGAAAAAAATAGATTTTTAAAATAAAATTTTTAGGTCAACAATTTGTGCATGTTTAAAAACTTATTTACCCTCTATCATATTTTTACTTATTTAGAAAATGGAGTTTTTCGAAACTGTCAAAATCTGAAAAATGCTATTTTTCGGAAATTAAGTAAGATTTCAATGATTTTTCTTTATCCAATTACATGTTCTAAAAAAATCTCGAGATAAAGTTTACCTCGACGCTACGCGTCTCGGTTAACTACTTAATCTCTCGACAGGAATGAAACTTTTCACCGTGGTATGTATACTATTTTATTCGCAACCACTTTATTCTAAACAATAATTGGAAAAATTATTATATTATGATACGACAGGTTGTGACGCGCATGAATGGATCAACGAGATTCCCAGTGTCCCTACCTACTCAGCGGTCGGGAATGGATCGCGCATGAATGGCTCAACGAGATTTCCATTGTCCCTACCTACATAGCAGTCGGGAATGGATTCATTTCCAACCGGAAATCACTTTTCCGACCGGTTAGAAAGTTACAAGTTGAGAATAGCTCATTTTCCAACTTTTTAAAAGTCAGTAATGATCTTATTACATATATGGTTGCGAATAAAAGAACATTTACAGGGGTTTTGTAACAGTAATTCATTAACAGGGCTATATTAGAGTTTCTTGAAGCCATTTAAATACATATTAATTAGAATTGAAAAATATTTCTCCTAAAAAGCGCCTTGCATAAAAAACGTAAAAATTATGCCCACATACTACTTTTCGGCAAATAATAAAAAATCTAAAGAAGTAATTACAATTTTATATTATTTTTTCCAATTATAAATCTTAGTCTTCACATTAAAAAAAATGAATTTTAATATTGTCTTGATATGTGAAATTTTGAAAAATATTTAAAAAATTAAAAAATTAATTTTTAGCTAAAATTTAAAAAAAATAGGTGTTTTCTGGGTTTGAGATTGTTCAGTTACCTAAAAATAACACATAATTTCCGAAAAATAGCACTTTTCAGATTTTGTCAATTTCGAAAAACTCAATTTTCTAAATAAGTACAGTTTTTAGACAAGCACAAATTATTAACGTAGTTTTTTTGAAAAACCAAAAATAAAATTTTTTCTCATATTATGTCGACATTTTGGCGGACACTGTATATAATTAGTACCTACCTAATTCTACTTTCAAGGATTTTTATGTCACACTTATTTGATATTAGTGGCGTTCCTTTACAATAAAAATCGTTTGGGATAGTAGATCTTAAGAAATAAATATAAGTAAATGACTATTATTTATATTAAACAGAAACATACAAATGTAAAGCAAACGTTTTACTCTTGAACATAACACTTTAATATAATACATCTGACTGTACAGTCATTTTCACAAGGACACGCATTGCAATGTATTCCTCATTTTCAGCACTACTCAAATCTGAGACTTCTTAAGTTTCGTAACCTATAAAATAATTTTCATTATAATATATCTTATACTCGTTCATAATTCATACTTAGCTACCACAGTCACTTAAATTTCTAATTACCAATTCGTGAAAAAGTAAGTCTTTTTAACTATTTTATTGAAATTGCGAATTGTCAATTTGACACTTATAAATTCTGAAGTCTTTTATGATAAAATTTCGAGTACCAGATATGAATATGCAAAAAAAATAACCTTCAAACTCATTAAAAAAGTAACGTTTGGATATGTGTTGTACACGTTATTTTTTTCATAGTAGTATCTTGTAACTCAAAATGTGGTCAAAATGACTTCAGTTTACAACTGACAAATTTATAATTATCAACTTCAATAAAATAGTTAAGAAAAGTGCCATCTTCTTTACGATTTTCCATAAAAAAGACATTCAGAATCACTGTGGTAAAAAATTAACTATTGTAAACACATTTTATAAAGACATTGGCTTAAGGTATACTTCTGAACTTTATGAATGAATGAAAACAAACTAAGATCATACAGGCAGAAATACACGTTTTAAAGAGGAAATGCCGAATTCACACGAAGCTAATTGGGGGTTATGGACCAACTAGTTGGGCGTTGTGTCCCTAGAAAATCTTTGGGCGTTGTGGTCGCTTTGGGCGAAGTGGGCCTGCTAAATATTTGGGGATTGTGGGCGCACTTTGGGCGTTATGGACTTTGGGGGTTATGGGCCAACTCGTTGGGCGAAGTGGGCCTGCTAAGAATTTGGGGGTTGTGGGCTTGGGGGTTATGGGCCAACTGATTGGGCGATGTGGCCCTAGAAAATCTTTGGGCGTTGTGGTCGCGTTGGGCGAAGTGGGCCTGCTAAATATTTGGGGGTTGTGGGCGCACTTTGGGCGTTGTGGGCATTGGGGGTTATGGACTTTGGGCGAAGTGTCTTAGACCCGCTAAGAACACCCTCTAAGTAACTATAGCCACTAACTTCTGCATATTTGATGTTAAACCGTCCTTTTGAGGTTACTTTTGTGCCCCAGAATATGTATTTTTACATTAAAAATTGTTACACGAAGAATGGAGAAATTAGACGAGTTAAAAATGCAATATTCACAACTCCCAGGAAGTGGCTCTAGCTATTCTTTGATGTCTCCTAACTATTTCAGCCGACTATGTAATAGCGAATAGAAATCCCAGGAAAATCATTTTCAGGAAAACGTCTATTGCACTCTGTGGTCACTTTCTGCCCTAAGAACATCCTCTAAGAAGCTATAGCTACCAAGTTCTTCATATCTGATGTTAAACCGCCCTTCAGAAGTTACTTATTTCCCCAGAATATTTATTTTTACCTTGAAATTTGTTAGACGAAGGATGGAGAAATTAGACGACTAATTAAAAATGCAATATTTACAACTTCTAAGAAGTAGCTCTAGCTATTCTTTGATGTCTCGTAATTAAATCAGATGGCTATGGAATGGCGAATAGAAAATCCACGGAAAAATATTTTCAGGCAAACGTCTATTGCACTCTTTGGTCATTTTAAAACTTTTGAACATCCTCTAAGAAGCTCTAACCACCAAGTTTTAGACGAAGAATGGATAAATTAGACGAGTAATTAAAAATGCAATATTTACAACCCCCAGGAAGTAGCTCTAGCTATTCATTGACGTCTCGTAACTAAATCACATGGCTATGTAATTGCTAATAGAAAATCCACGGAAAAACATTTTCAGGCAAACGTCTGTTGCACTTTATGGTCACTACATGCTCTAAGAACATCCTCTAAGAAGCTATAAACACCAAGTTGTGCATATTTGATGTTAAACCGCCTTTTAGAAATTACTTTAGTGCCCCAGAATATGTATTTTTACCTAGAAAATTGTTACACGAAGAATTGGGCAATTAGGGGTGTTAAAATTGCAATAGTTACAACCCCCAGGAAGTAGCTCTAGCTATTCATTGACGTCTCGTAACTAAATCACATGGCTATGTAATGGCGAATAGAAAATCCACGAAAACATTTTCAGGCAAACGTCTGTTGTTCTATGGTCACTATATGCCCTAAAAACATCCTCTATAAGAAGCTGTAATCACAAAGTTCTGCATATTTGATGTTAAACCGCCCTTTAGAAGTTACTTTAGTGCCCAAGAATATGGAAAATACAGAATCAAAGGAAAAACATTTTCAGGCAAACGTCTATTGCCCTCTGTGGTCACTTTATACCCTAAGAACATGCTCTAAGAAGCTATTATCAGCAAGTTCTGCATATCTGATGTTAAACCGTCCTTCAGAAGTTACTTCCCCAGAATATGTATTTTTACCTTAAAAATTGTTAGACGAAGAATTGGGCAATCAGGGGGTTAAAAATGCAATATTTACAATTCCTAGGAAGTAGCTCCAGCTATTGTTTGATGTCTCGTAATTAAACCAGCTGGCTATGGAATGGCGAACAGAAAATCCAAGGAAAAACATTTTCAGGCAAACGTCTGTTGCACTCTATGGTCATTTTATGCCCTCAGAACAACCTCTAAGAAGCTATAACCACCAAGCTCTGCACATTTGATGTTAGACCGCCCTTTATAAGTTACTTTAGTGCCCCAGATTATGTATTTTTACCTAGAGAATTGTTACACGAAGAATGGGGCAATTAGGGGTGCTAAAAATGCAATATTTACAACTCATAGGGAGCAGTTCTAGCTATTCTTTAATGTCTCGTAATTATATCAGATGGCTATGTAATGGTTAATAGAAAATCCACGGAAAAACATTTTCAGGCAAACGTCTGTTGCACTCTATGGTCACTATATGCCCTAAGAGCATCCTCTAAGAAGCTATAACCACCAAATTCTGCATATTTGAAGTTAAACCGCTGTTTAAAAGTTACTTTAGTGTCCCAGAATATTTATTTTTACCTAGAAAATTGTTACACGAAGAATAGGGCATTTAGGGGTGTTAAAAATGCAATATTTACATCTTCCAGGAAGTAGCTCTAGCTATTCTTTGATGTCAGGTAATTATATGAAATGGCTACGTAATTGCGAATAGAAAATCCACGGAAATCGTTTTCAGGTAAACGTCTGTTAGTCTATAGTCAATATATGCCCTAAGAACATCCTCTAAGAAGCTATAACCACCAAGCTCTGCATATTTGATGTTAGACCGGCCTTTAGAAGTTACCTTAATGCTCCAGATTATGTATTTTTACCTAGAGAATAGAGAATCCAAGTAAAAACAGTTTCGGGCAAACGTTTATTGCACTATGTGGTCACTTTAAGTGCTAAGGACACTCTCTAAGTAACTATAGCCACAAAGTTCTGCATATTTGATGTTAAACTATCCTTTAAAGGTTACTTTAGTGCCCCATAATATGTATTTTTACTTTAAAAATTGTTACACGAAGAATGGAGAAATTAGGCGAGTTAAAAATGCAATATTTACAACTCCCAGGAAGTAGCTCTAGCTATTCTTCGATGTCTCGTAATTATATGATATTGCTATGTAATGAAAGATAGAGAATCCAACGAAAAACAGTTTCGGGCAAACGTTTATTGCACTCTGTGGTCACTTTAAGTGCTAAGAACACCCTCTAAGTAACTATAGCCACATAGTTCTGCATATTTGGTGTGAAATTATACTTTAGAAGTTACTTTAGTGCCCCATAATATGTATTTTCACCTTGAAAATTGTTGCACGAAGAATGGAGAAATTAGGCGAGTTAAAAGTGCAAAATTTACAACTCGCAGGGAGTAGCTCTAGCTATTCTTTGATGTCTCGTAATTATATGAGATTGCTATGTAATGACAGATAGAGAATCCAAGGAAAAACAGTTTCGTGCAAATGTTTATTGCACTCTGTGGTCACTTTAAGTGCTAAGAACACTCTCCAAGTAACAATAGCCACATAGTTCTGCATACTTGGTGTGAAATTATACTTTAGAAGTTACTCTAGTGCCCCATAATATGTATTTTTACCTTGAAAATTGTTACACGAACTATGGAGAAATTAGGCGAGTTAAAAATGCAATATTTACAACTCCCAGGAAGTAGCTCTAGCTATTCATTGATGTCTCGTAATTATATGTAATGGCTATGTAATGGCAAATAGAGAATCCAAGAAAAAACAGTTTTGGGCAAACATTTATTGCACTATGTGGTCACTTTAAGTGCTAAGGACACTCTCTAAGTAACTATAGCCACAAAGTTCTGCATATTTGATGTTAAACTATCCTTTAGAGGTTACTTTAGTGCCCCATAATATGTATTTTTACCTTAAAAATTGTTACACGAAGAATGGAGAAATTAGGCGAGTTAAAAATGCAATATTTACAACTCCCAGGAAGTAGCTCTAGCTATTCTTTGATGTCTCGTGATTATATGAGATTGCTATGTAATGGCAAATAGTGAATTCAAGGAGAAACAGTTTCGGGGAAACGTTTATTGCACTCTGTGGTCACTTTAAGTGCTAAGAACACTCTCTAAGTAACTATAGCCACATAGTTCTGCATATTTGGTGTGAAATTATACTTTAGAAGCTACTTTAGTGCTATATAATATGTATTTATACCTTAAGAATTTTACACGAAGAATGGAGAAATTAGGCGAGTTAAAAATGCAATATTTGCAACTCCGAGGAAGTAGCTCTAGCTATTCTTTGATGTCTCGTAATTATATGAGATTGCTATGTAATGGCAAATAGTGAATTCAAGGAGAAACAGTTTCGGAGAAACGTTTATTGTCCTCTGTGGTCACTTTATGTACTAAGAACACTCTCTAAGTAACTATAGCTACAAAGTTCTGCATATTTAATGTTAAACTTTCCTTTAGAGGTTACTTTATTGCCCCATAATATGTCTTTTTACCTTAAAAATTGTTACACGAAGAATGGAGAAATTAGGCGAGTTAAAAATCCAATATTTACATCTCCCAGGAAGTAGCTCTAGCTATTCTTTGATGTCTCGTAATTATATGAGATGGCTATGTAATGGCAAATAGAGAATTCAAGGAGAAACAGTTTCGGAGAAACGTTTATTGTCCTCTATGGTCACTTTATGTACTAAGAACACTCTCTAAGTAACTATAGCTACAAAGTTCTGCATATTTAATGTTAAACTTTCCTTTAGAGGTTACTTTATTGCCCCATAATATGTATTTTTACCTTAAAAATTGTTACACGAAGAATGGACAAATTAGGCGAGTTAAAAATTGCAATATTTACAACACCCAGGAAGTAGCTCTAGCTATTCTTTGATGTCTCGTAATTATATGAGATGTCTATGTAATGGCAAATAGAGAATTCAAGGAGAAACAGTTTCGGAAAAACGTTTATTGTCCTCTGTGGTCACTTTAAGTGCTAAGGACACTCTCTAAGTAACTATAGCCACAAAGTTCTGCATATTTGATGTTAAACTATCCTTTAAAGGTTACTTTAGTGTCCCATAATATGTATTTTTACTTTAGAAATTGTTACACGAAGAATGGAGAAATTAGGCGAGTTAAAAATCCAATATTTACAACTCCCAGGAAGTAGCTCTAGCTATTCTTCGATGTCTCGTAATTATATGAGATTGCTATGTAATGAAAGATAGAGAATCCACCGAAAAACAGTTTCGGGCAAACGTTTATTGCACTCTGTGGTCACTTTAAGTGCTAAGGACACTCTCTAAGTAACTATAGCCACATAGTTCTGCATATTTGGTGTGAAATTATACTTTAGAAGTTACTTTAGTGCCCCAAAATATGTATTTTCTCCTTGAAAATTGTTACACAAAGAATGGAGAAATTAGGCGAGTTAAAAATGCAATATTTACAACTCCCAGGAAGTAGCTCTAGCTATTCATTGATTTCTCGTAATTATATGTAATGGCTATGTAATGGCAAATAGAGAATCCAAGAAAAAACAGTTTCGGGCAAACATTTATTGCACTATGTGATCACCTTAGGTGCTAAGGACACTCTCTAAGTTACTATAGCCACAAAGTTCTACATATTTGATGTTAAACTATTATTTAGAGGTTACTTTAGTGCCCCACAATATGTATTTTTATCTTGAAAATTGGTACACGAAAAATGGAGAAATTAGGCGAGATAAAAATGCAATGTTTACAACACCCAGGAAGTAGCTCTAGCTATTCTTTGATGTCTCGTAGTTATATGAGATGGCTATATAATGGAAAATAGAGAATCCAAGAAAAAACAGTCTCGGGTAAACGTTTATTGCACTCTGTGGTCACTTTATGTGCTAAGACCACTCTCTAAGTAACTATATCCACAAAGCTCTGCATATTTGATGTTAAACTTTCCTTTAGAGGTTACTTTAGTGCCCCATAATATGTATTTTTACCTTAAAAATTGTTACACGAAGAATGGACAAATTAGGCGAGTTAAAAATTGCAATATTTACAACACCCAGGAAGTAGCTCTAGCTATTCATTGATTTCTCGTAATTATATGTAATGGCTATGTAATGGCAAATAGAGAATCCAAGAAAAAACAGTTTCGGGCAAACATTTATTGCACTATGTGATCACCTTAGGTGCTAAGGACACTCTCTAAGTTACTATAGCCACAAAGTTCTACATATTTGATGTTAAACTATTATTTAGAGGTTACTTTAGTGCCCCATAATATGTATTTTTATCTTGAAAATTGGTACACGAAAAATGGAGAAATTAGGCGAGTTAAAAATGCAATGTTTACAACACCCAGGAAGTAGCTCTAGCTATTCTTTGATATCTCGTAATTATATGAGATGGCTATATAATGGAAAATAGAGAAACCAAGAAAAAACAGTCTCGGGTAAACGTTTATTGCACTCTGTGGTCACTTTATGTGCTAAGACCACTCTCTAAGTAACTATAGCCAGAAAGTTCTGCATATTTGAAATTAAACTATTATTTAGGGTTTAGTTTACTGCCCCATAGTATGTATTTTTAGTTTGAAAATTTTTAAACAAAGAATGGAGAAATTAAACGGGTTAAAAATGCAATATTTACAACTCCCAGGATGTAGCTCTAGCTATTCTTTGATGTCTCGTAATTATATGAGATGGCTATGTAATGGCAAATAGTGAATTCAAGGAGAAACAGTTTCGGGGAAACGTTTATTGCCCTCTGTGGTCACTTTATGTGCTAAGAACACTGTCTAAGGAACTATAGCCACAAAGTTCTGCATATTTGATGTTAAACTATCCTTTAAAGGTTACTTTAGTGCCCCATAATATGTATTTTTACTTTAAAAATTGTTACACGAAGAATGGAGAAATTAGGCGAGTTAAAAATGCAATATTTACAACTCCCAGGAAGTAGCTCTAGCTATTCATTGATTTCTCGTAATTATATGTAATGGCTATGTAATGGCAAATAGAGAATCCAAGAAAAAACAGTTTCGGGCAAACATTTATTGCACTGTGTGATCACCTTAGGTGCTAAGGACACTCTCTAAGTTACTATAGCCACAAAGTTCTACATATTTGATGTTAAACTATTATTTAGAGGTTACTTTAGTGCCCCACAATATGTATTTTTATCTTGAAAATTGGTACACGAAAAATGGAGAAATTAGGCGAGATAAAAATGCAATGTTTACAACACCCAGGAAGTAGCTCTAGCTATTCTTTGATGTCTCGTAGTTATATGAGATGGCTATATAATGGAAAATAGAGAATCCAAGAAAAAACAGTCTCGGGTAAACGTTTATTGCACTCTGTGGTCACTTTATGTGCTAAGACCACTCTCTAAGTAACTATAGCCAGAAAGTTCTGCATATTTGAAATTAAACTATTATTTAGGGTTTAGTTTACTGCCCCATAGTATGTATTTTTAGTTTGAAAATTTTTAAACAAAGAATGGAGAAATTAAACGGGTTAAAAATGCAATATTTACAACTCCCAGGATGTAGCTCTAGCTATTCTTTGATGTCTCGTAATTATATGAGATGGCTATGTAATGGCAAATAGTGAATTCAAGGAGAAACAGTTTCGGGGAAACGTTTATTGCCCTCTGTGGTACTTTATGTGCTAAGAACACTCTCTAAGGAACTATAGCCACAAAGTTCTGCATATTTGATGTTAGACTATCCTTTAAAGGTTACTTTAGTGCCCCATAATATGTATTTTTACTTTAAAAATTGTTACACGAAGAATGGAGAAATTAGGCGAGTTAAAAATGCAATATTTACAACTCCCAGGAAGTAGCTCTAGCTATTCTTCGATGTCTCGTAATTATATGATATTGCTATGTAATGAAAGATAGAGAATCCAACGAAAAACAGTTTCGGGCAAACGTTTATTGCACTCTGTGGTCACTTTAAGTGCTAAGAACACTCTCTAAGTAACTATAGCCACATAGTTCTGCATATTTGGTGTGAAATTATACTTTAGAAGTTACTTTAGTGCCCCATAATATGTATTTTCACCTTGAAAATTGTTACACGAAGAATGGAGAAATTAGGCGAGTTAAAAGTGCAATATTTACAACTCTCAGGGAGTAGCTCTAGCTATTCTTTGATGTCTCGTAATTATATGAGATGTCTATGTAATGGCAAATAGTGAATTCAAGGAGAAACAGTTTCGGGGAAATGTTTATTGTCCTCTATGGTCACTTTATGTACTAAGAACACTCTCTAAGTAACTATAGCTACAAAGTTCTGCATATTTGATGTTAAACTTTCCTTTAGAGGTTACTTTATTGCCCCATAATATGTATTTTTACCTTAAAAATTGTTACACGAAGAATGGAGAAATTAGGCGAGTTAAAAATCCAATATTTACAACTCCCAGGAAGTAGCTCTAGCTATTCTTTGATGTCTCGTAATTATATGAGATGGCTATGTAATGGCAAATAGAGAATCCAAGGAAAAACAGTTTCGGGCAAACGTTTATTGCACTATGTGGACACTTTAAGTGCTAAGGACACTCTCTAAGTAACTATAGCCACAAAGTTCTGCATATTTGATGTTAAACTATCCTTTAAAGGTTACTTTAGTGCCCCATAATATGTATTTTTACTTTAAAAATTGTTACACGAAGAATGGAGAAATTAGGCGAGTTAAAAATGCAATATTTACAACTCCCAGGAAGTAGCTCTAGCTATTCTTCGATGTCTCGTAATTATATGATATTGCTATGTAATGAAAGATAGAGAGTCCAACGAAAAACAGTTTCGGGCAAACGTTTATTGCACTCTGTGGTCACTTTAAGTACTAAGAACACTCTCTAAGTAACTATAGCCACATAGTTCTGCATATTTGGTGTGAAATTATACTTTAGAAGTTACTTTAGTGCCCCATAATATGTATTTTCACCTTGAAAAGTGTTACACGAAGAATGGAGAAATTAGGCGAGTTAAAAGTGCAATATTTACAACTCCAAGGGAGTAGCTCTAGCTATTCTTTGATGTCTCGTAATTATATGAGATTGCTATGTAATGACAGATAGAGAATCCAAGGAAAAACAGTTTCGGGCAAACGTTTATTGCCCTCTGTGGTCACTTTATGTACTAAGAACACTCTCTAAGTAACTATAGCCACAAAGTTCTGCATATTTGATGTTAAACTTTCCTTTAGAGGTTACTTTAGTGCCCCATAATATGTATTTTTACCTTAAAAATTGTTACACGAAGAATGGAGACACTAGGCGAGTTAAAAATGCACTATTTACAACTCCCAGGATGTAGCTCTAGCTACTCTTTGATGTCTCGTAATTATATGAGATGGCTATGTAATGGCAAATAGTGAATTCAAGGAGAAACAGTTTCGGGGAAACGTTTATTGCCCTCTGTGGTCACTTTATGTACTAAGAACACTCTCTAAGTAACTATAGCCACAAAGTTCTGCATATTTGATGTTAAACTTTCCTTTAGAGGTTACTTTAGTGCCCCATAATATGTATTTTTACCTTAAAAATTGTTACACGAAGAATGGAGAAATTAGGCGAGTTAAAAATCCAATATTTACAACTCCCAGGAAGTAGCTCTAGCTATTCTTTGATGTCTCGTAATTATATGAGATGTCTATGTAATGGCAAATAGAGAATTCAAGGAGAAACAGTTTCGGAAAAACGTTTATTGTCCTCTGTGGTCACTTTAAGTGCTAAGGACACTCTCTAAGTAACTATAGCCACAAAGTTCTGCATATTTGATGTTAAACTATCCTTTAAAGGTTACTTTAGTGTCCCATAATATGTATTTTTACTTTAGAAATTGTTACACGAAGAATGGAGAAATTAGGCGAGTTAAAAATGCAATATTTACAACTCCCAGGAAGTAGCTCTAGCTATTCTTCGATGTCTCGTAATTATATGAGATTGCTATGTAATGAAAGATAGAGAATCCAACGAAAAACAGTTTCGGGCAAACGTTTATTGCACTCTGTGGTCACTTTAAGTGCTAAGGACACTCTCTAAGTAACTATAGCCACATAGTTCTGCATATTTGGTGTGAAATTATACTTTATAAGTTACTTTAGTGCCCCAAAATATGTATTTTCTCCTTGAAAATTGTTACACGAAGAATGGAGAAATTAGGCGAGTTAAAAATGCAATATTTACAACTCCCAGGAAGTAGCTCTAGCTATTCAATGATTTCTCGTAATTATATGTAATGGCTATGTAATGGCAAATAGAGAATCCAAGAAAAAACAGTTTCGGGCAAACATTTATTGCACTGTGTGATCACCTTAGGTGCTAAGGACACTCTCTAAGTTACTATAGCCACAAAGTTCTACATATTTGATGTTAAACTATTATTTAGAGGTTACTTTAGTGCCCCACAATATGTATTTTTATCTTGAAAATTGGTACACGAAAAATGGAGAAATTAGGCGAGATAAAAATGCAATGTTTACAACACCCAGGAAGTAGCTCTAGCTATTCTTTGATGTCTCGTAGTTATATGAGATGGCTATATAATGGAAAATAGAGAATCCAAGAAAAAACAGTCTCGGGTAAACGTTTATTGCACTCTGTGGTCACTTTATGTGCTAAGACCACTCTCTAAGTAACTATATCCACAAAGCTCTGCATATTTGATGTTAAACTTTCCTTTAGAGGTTACTTTAGTGCCCCATAATATGTATTTTTACCTTAAAAATTGTTACACGAAGAATGGACAAATTAGGCGAGTTAAAAATTGCAATATTTACAACACCCAGGAAGTAGCTCTAGCTATTCATTGATTTCTCGTAATTATATGTAATGGCTATGTAATGGCAAATAGAGAATCCAAGAAAAAACAGTTTCGGGCAAACATTTATTGCACTATGTGATCACCTTAGGTGCTAAGGACGCTCTCTAAGTTACTATAGCCACAAAGTTCTACATATTTGATGTTAAACTATTATTTAGAGGTTACTTTAGTGCCCCATAATATGTATTTTTATCTTGAAAATTGGTACACGAAAAATGGAGAAATTAGGCGAGTTAAAAATGCAATGTTTACAACACCCAGGAAGTAGCTCTAGCTATTCTTTGATATCTCGTAATTATATGAGATGGCTATATAATGGAAAATAGAGAAACCAAGAAAAAACAGTCTCGGGTAAACGTTTATTGCACTCTGTGGTCACTTTATGTGCTAAGACCACTCTCTAAGTAACTATAGCCAGAAAGTTCTGCATATTTGAAATTAAACTATTATTTAGGGTTTAGTTTACTGCCCCATAGTATGTATTTTTAGTTTGAAAATTTTTAAACAAAGAATGGAGAAATTAAACGGGTTAAAAATACAATATTTACAACTCCCAGGATGTAGCTCTAGCTATTCTTTGATGTCTCGTAATTATATGAGATGGCTATGTAATGGCAAATAGTGAATTCAAGGAGAAACAGTTTCGGGGAAACGTTTATTGCCCTCTGTGGTCACTTTATGTGCTAAGAACACTCTCTAAGGAACTATAGCCACAAAGTTCTGCAGTTTGATGTTAAACTATCCTTTAAAGGTTACTTTAGTGCCCCATAATATGTATTTTTACTTTAAAAATTGTTACACGAAGAATGGAGAAATTAGGCGAGTTAAAAATGCAATATTTACAACTCCCAGGAAGTAGCTCTAGCTATTCTTCGATGTCTCGTAATTATATGATATTGCTATGTAATGAAAGATAGAGAATCCAACGAAAAACAGTTTCGGGCAAACGTTTATTGCACTATGTGGTCACTTTAAGTGCTAAGAACACTCTCTAAGTAACTATAGCCACATAGTTCTGCATATTTGGTGTGAAATTATACTTTAGAAGTTACTTTAGTGCCCCATAATATGTATTTTCACCTTGAAAATTGTTACACGAAGAATGGAGAAATTAGGCGAGTTAAAAGTGCAATATTTACAACTCCCAGGGAGTAGCTCTAGCTATTCTTTGATGTCTCGTAATTATATGAGATGTCTATGTAATGGCAAATAGTGAATTCAAGGAGAAACAGTTTCGGGGAAATGTTTATTGTCCTCTGTGGTCACTTTATGTACTAAGAACACTCTCTAAGTAACTATAGCTACAAAGTTCTGCATATTTGATGTTAAACTTTCCTTTAGAGGTTACTTTATTGCCCCATAATATGTATTTTTACCTTAAAAATTGTTACACGAAGAATGGAGAAATTAGGCGAGTTAAAAGTGCAATATTTACAACTCCCAGGGAGTAGCTCTAGCTATTCTTTGATGTCTCGTAATTATATGAGATTGCTATGTAATGACAGATAGAGAATCCAAGGAAAAACAGTTTCGGGCAAACGTTTATTGCACTCTGTGGTCACTTTAAGTGCTAAGAACACTCTCTAAGTAACAATAGCCACATAGTTCTGCATACTTGGTGTGAAATTATACTTTAGAAGTTACTCTAGTGCCCCATAATATGTATTTTTACCTTGAAAATTGTTACACGAAGAATGGAGAAATTAGGCGAGTTAAAAATGCAATATTTACAACTCCCAGGAAGTTGCTCTAGCTATTCTTTGATGGCTCGTAATTATATGTAATGGCAAATAGAGAATCCAAGAAAAAACAGTTTCGGGCAAACATTTATTTCACTATGTGATCACTTTATGTGCTAAGGACACTCTCTAAGTTACTATAGCCACAAAGTTCTACATATTTGATGTTAAACTATCATTAATAGGTTACTTTAGTGCCCCATAATATGTATTTTTATCTTGAAAATTGGTACACGAAAAATGGAGAAATTAGGCGTGTTAAAAATGCAATGTTTACAACACCCAGGAAGTAGCTCTAGCTATTCTTTGATGTCTCGTAGTTATATGAGATGGCTATATAATGGAAAATAGAGAATCCAAGACAAAACAGTCTCGGGTAAACGTTTATTGCACTCTGTGGTCACTTTATGTGCTAAGACCACTCTCTAAGTAACTATAGCCACAAAGTTCTGCATATTTGAAATTAAACTATTATTTAGAGTTTAGTTTACTGCCCCATAGTATGTATTTTTCCTTTGAAAATTGTTAAACAAAGAATGGAGAAATTAAACGGGTTAAAATGCAATATTTACAACTCTCAGGATGTAGCTCTAGCTATTCTTTGATGTCTCGTACTTATATGAGATGGCTATGTAATGGAAAATAGTGAATCCAATGAAAAACAGTTTCGGCCAAACGTTTATTGCACTCTGTGGTCACTTTATGTGCTAAGGAAACTCTCTAAGTAACTATAGCCACAAAGTTCTGAATATTTGATGTTAAACTATCCTTTAGAGTATACTTTAGTGCCCAAAATATGTATTTTTATTTTGAAAATTGTTAAAAGAAGAATGGAGACACTAGGCGAGTTAAAAATGCACTATTTACAACTCCCAGGATGTAGCTCTAGCTACTCTTTGATGTCTCGTAATTATATGAGATGGCTATGTAATGGCAAATAGTGAATTCAAGGAGAAACAGTTTCGGGGAAACGTTTATTGCCCTCTGTGGTCACTTTATGTACTAAGAACACTCTCTAAGTAACTATAGCCACAAAGTTCTGCATATTTGATGTTAAACTTTCCTTTAGAGGTTACTTTAGTGCCCCATAATATGTATTTTTACCTTAAAAATTGTTACACGAAGAATGGAGAAATTAGGCGAGTTAAAAAATGCAATATTTTCAACTCCCAGGAAGTAGCTCTAGCTATTCTTTGATGTCTCGTAATTATATGAGATGGCTATGTAATGGCAAATAGAGAATTCAAGGAAAAACAGTTTCGGGCAAACGTTTATTGCACTATGTGGCCACTTTAAGTGTTAATTACACTCTCTAAGTAACTATAGCCACAAAGTTCTGCATATTTGATGTTAAACTATCCTTTAGAGGTTACTTTAGTGCCCCATAATATGTATTTTTACCTCAAAAATTGTTACACGAAGAATGGAAGAATTAGGCGAGTTAAAAATGCAATATTTACAACTCCCAGGAAGTAGCTCTAGCTATTCTTTGATGTCTCGTAATTATATGAGATTGCTATGTAATGACAGATAGAGAATCCAACGAAAAACAGTTTCGGGCAACGTTTATTGCACTCTGTGGTCACTTTAAGTGCTAAGAACAATCTCTAAGTAACTATAGCCACATAGTTCTGCATATTTGGTGTGAAATTATACTTTAGAAGCTACTTGAGTGCCATATTATTTGTATTTTTACCTTAAAAATTGCTACACGAAGAATGGAGAAATTAGGCGAGTTAAAAATGCAATATTTACAACTCCCAGGAAGTAGCTCTAGCTATTCTTTGATGTCTCGTAATTATATGAGATTGCTATGTAATGACAGATTTAGAATCCAACGAAAAACAGTTTCGGGCAACGTTTATTGCACTCTGTGGTCACTTTAAGAACTAAGAACACTCTCTAAGTAACAATAGCCACATAGTTCTGCATATTTGGTGTGAAATTATACTTTAGAGGTTATTTTAGTGCCCCATTATATGTATTTTTACCTTAAAAATTGTTACACGAAGAATGGAGAAGTTAGGCGAGTTAAAAGTGCAATATTTACAACTCCCAGGAAGTAGCTCTAGCTATTCTTTGATGTCTCGTTATCTTATCAGATGGCTATATAATGGCGAATAGAAAATCCCAGGAAACACATTCTCAGGCAAATCTCTATTATAATTTGTGGTTACTTTATGCCCTAAGCACATTCTCTAAGAAACTATTACTACAAAGTTCTGGATATTTGATGTTAAACCATCCTTTAGAAGTTACTTAGTGCCCCAGAATATGTATTTTTACCTTGAAAATTGTTACTCAAAGAATGGGGCAATTAGTGGAGCGAAAAATGCAATACATACAACTCCCAGGAAGTAACTCTAGCTATTCTTTGATGTCTCGTAATTATATCAGCTGGCGAATAGAAAATCCACGAAAATTTTTTTCAGGCAAACGTCTATTGCACTCTTTGGTGAGTTTATGCCGTAAGAACATTCTCTAAGAAACTATAGTCACAAAGATCTGCATATTTGGTGTTAAATTATCCTTCAGAGGTTACTTTAGTGCCCCAGAATATGTATTTTTACCTTGAAAATTGTTACTCAAAGAATGGGGCAATTAGTGGAGCGAAAAATGCAATACTTACAACTCCCAAGAAGTAGCTATAGCTATTCTTTGATATCTCGTAATTATATCAGATGGCTATGTACTGGGTAATAGAAAATTCACGGAAAAACATTTTCAGGCACTCTATGGTCACTTTATGCCCTAAGAACATTGTCTAGGAAGCTATACTCACAAAGTTCTGCATATTTGATGTGAAACCGTCCTTTAGGAGATACTTTAGTGCCCCAGAATTTGTATTTTTACCTTGAAAATTATTACACGAAGAATCGAGAAGTTATACAAGTTAAAGGTGCAATATTTACAACTCCCAGGAAGTAACTCTAGGTATTCTTTGATGTCTCGTTATTATATCAGATGGCTATGTACTGAGTAATAGAAAATTCACAAAAAAACATTTTCAGGCACTCTATGGTCACTTTATGCGCTAAGAACATTGTCTAGGAAGCTATAGTCACAAAGTTCTGCATATTTAATGTTAAACCGTCCTTTAGGAAACACTTTAGTGCCCCAGATTATGTATTTTTACCTTGAAAATTGTTACTCAAAGAATGGGGCAATTAGTGGAGCGAAAAATGCAATACTTACAACTCCCAGGAAGTAGCTATAGCTATTCTTTGATATCTCGTAATTATATCAGATGGCTATGTACTGGTTAATAGAAAATTAACGGAAAAACATTTTCAGGCACTCTTTGGTCACTTTATGCCCTAAGAACATTGTCTAGGAGGCTATAGTCTCAAAGTTCTGTATATTTAATGTGAAACCGTCCTTTAGGAGATACTTTAGTGCCCCAGAATTTGTATTTTTACCTTGAAAATTGCTACACGAAGAATGGAGAAGTTATACAAGTTAAAGGTGCAATATTTACAACTCCCAGGAAGTAACTCTAGCTATTCTTTAATGTCTCGTAATTATATCAGCTGGCGAATAGAAAATCCAAGAAAAATTTTTTCAGGCAAACGTCTATTGCATTCTTTGGTGAGTTTATGCCGTAAGAACATTCTCTAAGAAACTATAGCCACAAATATCTGCATATTTGGTGTTAAATTATCCTTCAGAGGCTACTTTAGTGTCCCAGAATATGTATTTTTACCTTGAAAATTGTTACACGAAGGATGGAGAAATTAGACCAGTTAAAAATGCAATATTTACAACTCCCAGGAAGTAGCTCTAGCTATTCTTTGATGTCTCGTTATCCTATCAGATGGCTATGTAAGGCGAATAGAAAATCCCAGGAAACACATTCTCAGGCAAATCTCTATTATAATTTGTGGTTACTTTATGTCCTAAGCACATTCTCTAAAAACTATTGCTACACAGTTCTGGATATTTGATGTTAAACCATCCTTTAGAAGTTACTATAGTGTTCCAGAATATGTATTTTTACCTTGAAAATTGTTACTCAAAGAATGGGGCAATTAGTGGAGCGAAAAATGCAATACTTACAACTCCCAGGAAGTAGCTCTAGCTATTCTTTGATGTCTCGTTATCCTATCAGATGGCTATGTAAGGCGAATAGGAAATCCCAGGAAACACATTCTCAGGCAAATCTCTATTATAATTTGTGGTTACTTTATGCCCTAAGCACATTCTCTAAAAACTATTGCTACACAGTTCTGGATATTTGATGTTAAACCATCCTTTAGAAGTTACTATAGTGCCCCAGAATATGTAATTTTACCTTGAAAATTGTTACTCAAAGAATGGGGCAATTAGTGGAACGAAAAATGCAATACTTACAACTCCCAGGAAGTAACTCTAGCAATTCTTTGATGTCTCGTTATTATATCAGATGGCTATGTAAGGCGAATAGATAATCCCAGGAAACACACTCTCAGGCAAATCTCTATTATAATTTGTGGTCACTTTATGCCCTAAGAACATTGTCTAGGAAGCTATAGTCACAAAGTTCTGCATATTTGATGTTAAACCGTCCTTTAGAGGTTACTTTAGTGCCCCAGAATTTGTTATTTTACCTTGAAAATTGCTACACAAAGAATGGAGAAGTTATACGAGTTAAAGATGCAATATTTACAACTCCCAGGAAGTAACTCTAGCTATTCTTTGATGTCTCGCAATTATATCAGCTGGCGAATAGAAAATCCACGAAAAAATTTTCAGGCAAACGTCTATTGCACTCTTTGGTGAGTTTATGCCATAAGAACATTTTCTAAGAAACTATAGCTACAAAGTTCTGGATATTTGATGTTAAACCATCCCTTAGAAGTTACTTTAGTGCCCCACAATTTGTATTTTTTCCTTGAAAATTGCTACACGAAGAATGGAGAAGTTATACAAGTTAAAGGTGCAATATTTACAACTCCCAGGAAGTAGCTCTAGCTATTCTTTGATGTCTCGTAATTATATGAGATGGCTATGTAATGACAGATAGAGAATCCAACGAAAAACAGTTTCGGGCAACGTTTATTGCACTCTGTGGTCACTTTAAGTGCTAAGAACAATCTCTAAGTAACTATAGCCACATAGTTCTGCATATTTGGTGTGAAATTATACTTTAGAAGCTACTTGAGTGCCATATTATATGTATTTTTACCTTAAAAATTGCTACACGAAGAATGGAGAAGTTATACAAGTTAAAGGTGCAATATTTACAACTCCCAGGAAGTAACTCTAGCTATTCTTTGATGTCTCGTTATTATATCAGATGGCTATGTACTGGGTAATAGAAAATTCACGGAAAAACATTTTCAGGCACTCTATGGTCACTTTATGCCCTAAGAACATTGTCTAGGAAGCTATAGTCACAAAGTTCTGAATATTTGATGTTAAACCGTCCTTTAGGAAACACTTTAGTGCCCCAGATTATGTATTTTTACCTTGAAAATTGTTACTCAACGAATGGGGCAATTAGTGGAGCGAAAAATGCAATACTTACAACTCCCAGGAAGTAGCTATAGCTATTCTTTGATATCTCGTAATTATATCAGATGGCTATGTACTGGGTAATAGAAAATTCACGGAAAAACATTTTCAGGCACTCTATGGTCACTTTATGCCCTAAGAACATTGTCTAGGAAGCTATAGTCACAAAGTTCTGAATATTTGATGTTAAACCGTCCTTTAGGAAACAATTTAGTGCCCCAGATTATGTATTTTTACCTTGAAAATTGTTACTCAAAGAATGGGGCAATTAGTGGAGCGAAAAATGCAATACTTACAACTCCCAGGAAGTAGCTATAGCTATTCTTTGATATCTCGTAATTATATCAGATGGCTATGTACTGGGTAATAGAAAATCCCAGGAAACACATTCTGAAGCAAATCTCTATTATAATTTGTGGTTACTTTATGCCCTAAGCACATTCTCTACGAAACTATAGCAACAAAGTTCTGGATATTTGATGTTAAACAATCCTTTAGAAGTTACTTTAGTGAACCACATTATGTATTTTACCTTGAAAATTGTTACTCAAAGAATGGGCAATTAGTGGAGCGAAAAATTCAGTACTTACAACTCCCAGGAAGTCGCTATAGCTATTCTTTGATATCTCGTAATTATATCAGATGGCTATGTACTGGGTAATAGAAAATTCACGGAAAAACATTTTCAGGCACTCTATGGTCACTTTATGCCCTAAGAACATTGTCTAGGAAGCTATAGTCACAAAGTTCTGCATATTTGATGTGAAACCGTCCTTTAGGAGATACTTTAGTGCCCCAGAATTTGTATTTTTACCTTGAAAATTACTACACGAAGAATGGAGAAGTTATACAAGTTAAAGGTGCAATATTTACAACTCCCAGGAAGTAACTCGAGCTATTCTTTGATGTCTCGTTATTATATCAGATAGCTATGTACTGGGTAATAGAAAATTCACGGAAAAACATTTTCAGGCACTCTATGGTCACTTTATGCCCTAAGAACATTGTCTAGGAAGCTATAGTCACAAAGTTCTGAATATTTGATGTTAAACCGTCCTTTAGGAAACACTTTAGTGCCCCAGATTATGTATTTTTTACCTTGAAAATTGTTACTCAAAGAATGGGGCAATTAGTGGAGCGAAAAATGCAATACTTACAACTCCCAGGAAGTAGCTATAGCTATTCTTTGATATCTCGTAATTATATCAGATGGCTATGTACTGGGTAATAGAAAATTTACGGAAAAACATTATCAGGCACTCTATGGTCACTTTATGCCCTAAGAACATTGTCTAGGAAGCTATAGTCACAAAGTTCTGCATATTTGATGTGAAACCGTCCTTTAGGAAATTCTTTAGTGCACCAGAATATGTATTTTTACCTTGAAAATTGCTACACGAAGAATGGAGAAGTTATACGAGTTAAAGATGCAATATTTACAACTCCCAGGAAGTAGCTCTAGCTATTCTTTGATGTCTCGTAATTATATCAGCTGGCGAATAGAAAATCCACGAAAAAAAATTTCAGGCAAACGTCTATTGCACTCTTTGGTGAGTTTATGCCGTAAGAACATTCTCTAAGAAACTATAGCCACAAATATCTGCATATTTGGTGTTAAATTATCCTTCAGAGGTTACTTTAGTGCCCCAGAATATGTATTTTACCTTGAAAATTGTTACACGAAGAATGGAGAAATTAGACCAGTTAAAAATGCAATATTCACAACTCCCAGGAAGTATCTCTAGCTATTTTTTGATGTCTCGTTATCATATCAGATGGCTATGTAAAGCGAATAGAAAATGCTAGGAAACACATTCTCAGGCAAATCTCTATTATAATTTGTGGTTACTTTATGCCTTAAGTACATTCTCTAAGAAACTACTGCTACAAAGCTCTGGATATTTGATGTTAAACCATCCCTTAGAAGTTACTTTAGTGCCTCAGAATATGTATCTACCTTGAAAATTGTTACTCAAAGAATGGGGCAATTAGTGGAGCGAAAAATGCAATACTTACAACTCCCAGGAAGTAGCTATAGCTATTCTGTGATATCTCGTAATTATATCAGATGGCTATGTACTGGGTAATAGAAAATCCCAGGAAACACATTCTGAAGCAAATGTCTATTATAATTTGTGGTTACTTTATGCCCTAAGCACATTCTCTACGAAACTATAGCTACAAAGTTCTGGATATTTGATGTTAAACAATCCTTTAGAAGTTACTTTAGTGCCTCAGATTAAGTATTTTTACCTTGAAAATTGTTACTCAAAGAGTGGGGCAATTAGTGGATCGAAAAATTCAGTACTTACAACTCCCAGGAAGTCATTATAGCTATTCTTTGATATCTCGTAATTATATCAGATGGCTATGTACTGGGTAATAGAAAATTCACGGAAAAACATTTTCAGGCACTCTATGGTCACTTTATGCCCTAAGAACATTGTCTAGGAAGCTATAGTCACAAAGTTCTGCATATTTGACGTGAAACCGTCCTTTAGGAGATACTTTAGTGCCCCAGAATTTGTATTTTTTCCTTGAAAATTGCTACACGAACAATGGAGAAGTCATACAAGTTAAAGGTGCAATATTTACAACTCCCAGGAAGTAACTCTAGCTATTCTTTGATGTCTCGTTATTATATCAGATGGCTATTTACTGGGTAATAGAAAATTAACGGAAAAACATTTTCAGGCACTCTATGGTCACTTTATGCCCTAAGAACATTGTCTAGGAAGCTACAGTCACAAAGTTCTGCATATTTGATGTGAAACCGTCCTTTAGGAGATACTTTAGTGCCCCAGAATTTGTATTTTTACCTTGAAAATTACTACACGAAGAATGGAAAAGTTATACAAGTTAAAGGTGCAATATTTACAACTCCCAGGAAGTAACTCTAGCTATTCTTTGATGTCTCGTTATTATATCAGATGGCTATTTACTGGGTAATAGAAAATTAACGGAAAAACATTTTCAGGCACTCTATGGTCACTTTATGCCCTAAGAACATTGTCTAGGAAGCTACAGTCACAAAGTTCTGCATATTTGATGTGAAACCGTCCTTTAGGAAATTCTTTAGTGCACCAGAATATGTATTTTTACCCTGAAAATTGCTACACGAAGAATGGAGAAGTTATACGAGTTAAAGATGCAATATTTACAACTCCCAGGAAGTAGCTCTAGCTATTCTTTGATGTCTCGTAATTATATCAGCTGGCGAATAGAAAATCCACGAAAAAAAATTTCAGGCAAACGTCTATTGCACTCTTTGGTGAGTTTATGCCGTAAGAACATTCTCTAAGAAACTATAGCCACAAATATCTGCATATTTGGTGTTAAATTATCCTTCAGAGGTTACTTTAGTGCCCCAGAATATGTATTTTTACCTTGAAAATTGTTACACGAAGAATGGAGAAATTAGACCAGTTAAAAATGCAATATTCACAACTCCCAGGAAGTATCTCTAGCTATTTTTTGATGTCTCGTTATCATATCAGATGGCTATGTAAAGCGAATAGAAAATGCTAGGAAACACATTCTCAGGCAAATCTCTATTATAATTTGTGGTTACTTTATGCCCTAAGTACATTCTCTAAGAAACTACTGCTACAAAGCTCTGGATATTTGATGTTAAACCATCCTTAGAAGTTACTTTAGTGCCTCAGAATATGTATCTACCTTGAAAATTGTTACTCAAAGAATGGGGCAACTAGTGGAGCGAAAAATGCAATACTTACAACTCCCAGGAAGTAGCTATAGCTATTCTTTGATATCTCGTAATTATATCAGATGGCTATGTACTGGGTAATAGAAAATTCACGGAAAAACATTTTCAGGCACTCTATGGTCACTTTATGCCCTAAGAACATTGTCTAGGAAGCTATAGTCACAAAGTTCTGAATATTTGATGTTAAACCGTCCTTTAGGAAACAATTTAGTGCCCCAGATTATGTATTTTTACCTTGAAAATTGTTACTCAAAGAATGGGGCAATTAGTGGAGCGAAAAATGCAATACTTACAACTCCCAGGAAGTAGCTTATAGCTATTCTTTGATATCTCGTAATTATATCAGATGGCTATGTACTGGGTAATAGAAAATCCCAGGAAACACATTCTGAAGCAAATCTCTATTATAATTTGTGGTTACTTTATGCCCTAAGCACATTCTCTACGAAACTATAGCAACAAAGTTCTGGATATTTGATGTTAAACAATCCTTTAGAAGTTACTTTAGTGAACCACATTATGTATTTTACCTTGAAAATTGTTACTCAAAGAATGGGGCAATTAGTGGAGCGAAAAATTCAGTACTTACAACTCCCAGGAAGTCGCTATAGCTATTCTTTGATATCTCGTAATTATATCAGATGGCTATGTACTGGGTAATAGAAAATTCACGGAAAAACATTTTCAGGCACTCTATGGTCACTTTATGCCCTAAGAACATTGTCTAGGAAGCTATAGTCACAAAGTTCTGCATATTTGATGTGAAACCGTCCTTTAGGAGATACTTTAGTGCCCCAGAATTTGTATTTTTACCTTGAAAATTACTACACGAAGAATGGAGAAGTTATACAAGTTAAAGGTGCAATATTTACAACTCCCAGGAAGTAACTCGAGCTATTCTTTGATGTCTCGTTATTATATCAGATAGCTATGTACTGGGTAATAGAAAATTCACGGAAAAACATTTTCAGGCACTCTATGGTCACTTTATGCCCTAAGAACATTGTCTAGGAAGCTATAGTCACAAAGTTCTGCATATTTGATGTTAAACCGTCCTTTAGGAAACACTTAGTGCCCCAGATTATGTATTTTTACCTTGAAAATTGTTACTCAAAGAATGGGGCAATTAGTGGAGCGAAAAATGCAATACTTACAACTCCCAGGAAGTAGCTATAGCTATTCTTTGATATCTCGTAATTATATCAGATGGCTATGTACTGGGTAATAGAAAATTTACGGAAAAACATTATCAGGCACTCTATGGTCACTTTATGCCCTAAGAACATTGTCTAGGAAGCTATAGTCACAAAGTTCTGCATATTTGATGTGAAACCGTCCTTTAGGAAATTCTTTAGTGCACCAGAATATGTATTTTTACCTTGAAAATTGCTACACGAAGAATGGAGAAGTTATACGAGTTAAAGATGCAATATTTACAACTCCCAGGAAGTAGCTCTAGCTATTCTTTGATGTCTCGTAATTATATCAGCTGGCGAATAGAAAATCCACGAAAAAAATTTCAGGCAAACGTCTATTGCACTCTTTGGTGAGTTTATGCCGTAAGAACATTCTCTAAGAAACTATAGCCACAAATATCTGCATATTTGGTGTTAAATTATCCTTCAGAGGTTACTTTAGTGCCCCAGAATATGTATTTTACCTTGAAAATTGTTACACGAAGAATGGAGAAATTAGACCAGTTAAAAATGCAATATTCACAACTCCCAGGAAGTATCTCTAGCTATTTTTTGATGTCTCGTTATCATATCAGATGGCTATGTAAAGCGAATAGAAAATGCTAGGAAACACATTCTCAGGCAAATCTCTATTATAAATTGTGGTTACTTTATGCCTTAAGTACATTCTCTAAGAAACTACTGCTACAAAGCTCTGGATATTTGATGTTAAACCATCCCTTAGAAGTTACTTTAGTGCCTCAGAATATGTATCTACCTTGAAAATTGTTACTCAAAGAATGGGGCAATTAGTGGAGCGAAAAATGCAATACTTACAACTCCCAGGAAGTAGCTATAGCTATTCTGTGATATCTCGTAATTATATCAGATGGCTATGTACTGGGTAATAGAAAATCCCAGGAAACACATTCTGAAGCAAATGTCTATTATAATTTGTGGTTACTTTATGCCCTAAGCACATTCTCTACGAAACTATAGCTACAAAGTTCTGGATATTTGATGTTAAACAATCCTTTAGAAGTTACTTTAGTGCCTCAGATTATGTATTTTTACCTTGAAAATTGTTACTCAAAGAGTGGGGCAATTAGTGGATCGAAAAATTCAGTACTTACAACTCCCAGGAAGTCATTATAGCTATTCTTTGATATCTCGTAATTATATCAGATGGCTATGTACTGGGTAATAGAAAATTCACGGAAAAACATTTTCAGGCACTCTATGGTCACTTTATGCCCTAAGAACATTGTCTAGGAAGCTATAGTCACAAAGTTCTGCATATTTGATGTGAAACCGTCCTTTAGGAGATACTTTAGTGCCCCAGAATTTGTATTTTTTCCTTGAAAATTGCTACACGAACAATGGAGAAGTCATACAAGTTAAAGGTGCAATATTTACAACTCCCAGGAAGTAACTCTAGCTATTCTTTGATGTCTCGTTATTATATCAGATGGCTATTTACTGGGTAATAGAAAATTAACGGAAAAACATTTTCAGGCACTCTATGGTCACTTTATGCCCTAAGAACATTGTCTAGGAAGCTACAGTCACAAAGTTCTGCATATTTGATGTGAAACCGTCCTTTAGGAGATACTTTAGTGCCCCAGAATTTGTATTTTTACCTTGAAAATTACTACACGAAGAATGGAAAAGTTATACAAGTTAAAGGTGCAATATTTACAACTCCCAGGAAGTAACTCTAGCTATTCTTTGATGTCTCGTTATTATATCAGATGGCTATTTACTGGGTAATAGAAAATTAACGGAAAAACATTTTCAGGCACTCTATGGTCACTTTATGCCCTAAGAACATTGTCTAGGAAGCTACAGTCACAAAGTTCTGCATATTTGATGTGAAACCGTCCTTTAGGAAATTCTTTAGTGCACCAGAATATGTATTTTTACCTTGAAAATTGCTACACGAAGAATGGAGAAGTTATACGAGTTAAAGATGCAATATTTACAACTCCCAGGAAGTAGCTCTAGCTATTCTTTGATGTCTCGTAATTATATCAGCTGGCGAATAGAAAATCCACGAAAAAAAATTTCAGGCAAACGTCTATTGCACTCTTTGGTGAGTTTATGCCGTAAGAACATTCTCTAAGAAACTATAGCCACAAATATCTGCATATTTGGTGTTAAATTATCCTTCAGAGGTTACTTTAGTGCCCCAGAATATGTATTTTTACCTTGAAAATTGTTACACGAAGAATGGAGAAATTAGACCAGTTAAAAATGCAATATTCACAACTCCCAGGAAGTATCTCTAGCTATTTTTTGATGTCTCGTTATCATATCAGATGGCTATGTAAAGCGAATAGAAAATGCTAGGAAACACATTCTCAGGCAAATCTCTATTATAATTTGTGGTTACTTTATGCCCTAAGTACATTCTCTAAGAAACTACTGCTACAAAGCTCTGGATATTTGATGTTAAACCATCCCTTAGAAGTTACTTTAGTGCCTCAGAATATGTATCTACCTTGAAAATTGTTACTCAAAGAATGGGGCAACTAGTGGAGCGAAAAATGCAATACTTACAACTCCCAGGAAGTAGCTATAGCTATTCTTTGATATCTCGTAATTATATCAGATGGCTATGTACTGGGTAATAGAAAATTCACGGAAAAACATTTTCAGGCACTCTATGGTCACTTTATGCCCTAAGAACATTGTCTAGGAAGCTATAGTCACAAAGTTCTGAATATTTGATGTTAAACCGTCCTTTAAGAAACAATTTAGTGCCCCAGATTATGTATTTTTACCTTGAAAATTGTTACTCAAAGAATGGGGCAATTAGTGGAGCGAAAAATGCAATACTTACAACTCCCAGGAAGTAGCTATAGCTATTCTTTGATATCTCGTAATTATATCAGATGGCTATGTACTGGGTAATAGAAAATCCCAGGAAACACATTCTGAAGCAAATCTCTATTATAATTTGTGGTTACTTTATGCCCTAAGCACATTCTCTACGAAACTATAGCAACAAAGTTCTGGATATTTGATGTTAAACCGTCCTTTAGGAAACAATTTAGTGCCCCAGATTATGTATTTTTACCTTGAAAATTGTTACTCAAAGAATGGGGCAATTAGTGGAGCGAAAAATGCAATACTTACAACTCCCAGGAAGTAGCTATAGCTATTCTTTGATATCTCGTAATTATATCAGATGGCTATGTACTGGGTAATAGAAAATCCCAGGAAACACATTCTGAAGCAAATCTCTATTATAATTTGTGGTTACTTTATGCCCTAAGCACATTCTCTACGAAACTATAGCAACAAAGTTCTGGATATTTGATGTTAAACAATCCTTTAGAAGTTACTTTAGTGAACCACATTATGTATTTTACCTTGAAAATTGTTACTCAAAGAATTGGGCAATTAGTGGAGCGAAAAATTCAGTACTTACAACTCCCAGGAAGTCGCTATAGCTATTCTTTGATATCTCGTAATTATATCAGATGGCTATGTACTGGGTAATAGAAAATTCACGGAAAAACATTTTCAGGCACTCTATGGTCACTTTATGCCCTAAGAACATTGTCTAGGAAGCTATAGTCACAAAGTTCTGCATATTTGATGTGAAACCGTCCTTTAGGAGATACTTTAGTGCCCCAGAATTTGTATTTTTACCTTGAAAATTACTACACGAAGAATGGAGAAGTTATACAAGTTAAAGGTGCAATATTTACAACTCCCAGGAAGTAACTCGAGCTATTCTTTGATGTCTCGTTATTATATCAGATAGCTATGTACTGGGTAATAGAAAATTCACGGAAAAACATTTTCAGGCACTCTATGGTCACTTTATGCCCTAAGAACATTGTCTAGGAAGCTATAGTCACAAAGTTCTGCATATTTGATGTTAAACCGTCCTTTAGGAAACACTTTAGTGCCCCAGATTATGTATTTTTACCTGAAAATTGTTACTCAAAGAATGGGGCAATTAGTGGAGCGAAAAATGCAATACTTACAACTCCCAGGAAGTAGCTATAGCTATTCTTTGATATCTCGTAATTATATCAGATGGCTATGTACTGGGTAATAGAAAATTTACGGAAAAACATTATCAGGCACTCTATGGTCACTTTATGCCCTAAGAACATTGTCTAGGAAGCTATAGTCACAAAGTTCTGCATATTTGATGTGAAACCGTCCTTTAGGAAATTCTTTAGTGCACCAGAATATGTATTTTTACCTTGAAAATTGCTACACGAAGAAATGGAGAAGTTATACGAGTTAAAGATGCAATATTTACAACTCCCAGGAAGTAGCTCTAGCTATTCTTTGATGTCTCGTAATTATATCAGCTGGCGAATAGAAAATCCACGAAAAAAAATTTCAGGCAAACGTCTATTGCACTCTTTGGTGAGTTTATGCCGTAAGAACATTCTCTAAGAAACTATAGCCACAAATATCTGCATATTTGGTGTTAAATTATCCTTCAGAGGTTACTTTAGTGCCCCAGAATATGTATTTTACCTTGAAAATTGTTACACGAAGAATGGAGAAATTAGACCAGTTAAAATGCAATATTCACAACTCCCAGGAAGTATCTCTAGCTATTTTTTGATGTCTCGTTATCATATCAGATGGCTATGTAAAGCGAATAGAAAATGCTAGGAAACACATTCTCAAGCAAATCTCTATTATAATTTGTGGTTACTTTATGCCTTAAGTACATTCTCTAAGAAACTACTGCTACAAAGCTCTGGATATTTGATGTTAAACCATCCCTTAGAAGTTACTTTAGTGCCTCAGAATATGTATCTACCTTGAAAATTGTTACTCAAAGAATGGGGCAATTAGTGGAGCGAAAAATGCAATACTTACAACTCCCAGGAAGTAGCTATAGCTATTCTGTGATATCTCGTAATTATATCAGATGGCTATGTACTGGGTAATAGAAAATCCCAGGAAACACATTCTGAAGCAAATGTCTATTATAATTTGTGGTTACTTTATGCCCTAAGCACATTCTCTACGAAACTATAGCTACAAAGTTCTGGATATTTGATGTTAAACAATCCTTTAGAAGTTACTTTAGTGCCTCAGATTATGTATTTTTACCTTGAAAATTGTTACTCAAAGAGTGGGGCAATTAGTGGATCGAAAAATTCAGTACTTACAACTCCCAGGAAGTCATTATAGCTATTCTTTGATATCTCGTAATTATATCAGATGGCTATGTACTGGGTAATAGAAAATTCACGGAAAAACATTTTCAGGCACTCTATGGTCACTTTATGCCCTAAGAACATTGTCTAGGAAGCTATAGTCACAAAGTTCTGCATATTTGATGTGAAACCGTCCTTTAGGAGATACTTTAGTGCCCCAGAATTTGTATTTTTTCCTTGAAAATTGCTACACGAACAATGGAGAAGTCATACAAGTTAAAGGTGCAATATTTACAACTCCCAGGAAGTAACTCTAGCTATTCTTTGATGTCTCGTTATTATATCAGATGGCTATTTACTGGGTAATAGAAAATTAACGGAAAAACATTTTCAGGCACTCTATGGTCACTTTATGCCCTAAGAACATTGTCTAGGAAGCTACAGTCACAAAGTTCTGCATATTTGATGTGAAACCGTCCTTTAGGAGATACTTTAGTGCCCCAGAATTTGTATTTTTACCTTGAAAATTACTACACGAAGAATGGAAAAGTTATACAAGTTAAAGGTGCAATATTTACAACTCCCAGGAAGTAACTCTAGCTATTCTTTGATGTCTCGTTATTATATCAGATGGCTATTTACTGGGTAATAGAAAATTAACGGAAAAACATTTTCAGGCACTCTATGGTCACTTTATGCCCTAAGAACATTGTCTAGGAAGCTACAGTCACAAAGTTCTGCATATTTGATGTGAAACCGTCCTTTAGGAAATTCTTTAGTGCACCAGAATATGTATTTTTACCTTGAAAATTGCTACACGAAGAATGGAGAAGTTATACGAGTTAAAGATGCAATATTTACAACTCCCAGGAAGTAGCTCTAGCTATTCTTTGATGTCTCGTAATTATATCAGCTGGCGAATAGAAAATCCACGAAAAAAAATTTCAGGCAAACGTCTATTGCACTCTTTGGTGAGTTTATGCCGTAAGAACATTCTCTAAGAAACTATAGCCACAAATATCTGCATATTTGGTGTTAAATTATCCTTCAGAGGTTACTTTAGTGCCCCAGAATATGTATTTTTACCTTGAAAATTGTTACACGAAGAATGGAGAAATTAGACCAGTTAAAAATGCAATATTCACAACTCCCAGGAAGTATCTCTAGCTATTTTTTGATGTCTCGTTATCATATCAGATGGCTATGTAAAGCGAATAGAAAATGCTAGGAAACACATTCTCAGGCAAATCTCTATTATAATTTGTGGTTACTTTATGCCCTAAGTACATTCTCTAAGAAACTACTGCTACAAAGCTCTGGATATTTGATGTTAAACCATCCCTTAGAAGTTACTTTAGTGCCTCAGAATATGTATCTACCTTGAAAATTGTTACTCAAAGAATGGGGCAACTAGTGGAGCGAAAAATGCAATACTTACAACTCCCAGGAAGTAGCTATAGCTATTCTTTGATATCTCGTAATTATATCAGATGGCTATGTACTGGGTAATAGAAAATTCACGGAAAAACATTTTCAGGCACTCTATGGTCACTTTATGCCCTAAGAACATTGTCTAGGAAGCTATAGTCACAAAGTTCTGAATATTTGATGTTAAACCGTCCTTTAAGAAACAATTTAGTGCCCCAGATTATGTATTTTTACCTTGAAAATTGTTACTCAAAGAATGGGGCAATTAGTGGAGCGAAAAATGCAATACTTACAACTCCCAGGAAGTAGCTATAGCTATTCTTTGATATCTCGTAATTATATCAGATGGCTATGTACTGGGTAATAGAAAATCCCAGGAAACACATTCTGAAGCAAATCTCTATTATAATTTGTGGTTACTTTATGCCCTAAGCACATTCTCTACGAAACTATAGCAACAAAGTTCTGGATATTTGATGTTAAACCGTCCTTTAGGAAACAATTTAGTGCCCCAGATTATGTATTTTTACCTTGAAAATTGTTACTCAAAGAATGGGGCAATTAGTGGAGCGAAAAATGCAATACTTACAACTCCCAGGAAGTAGCTATAGCTATTCTTTGATATCTCGTAATTATATCAGATGGCTATGTACTGGGTAATAGAAAATCCCAGGAAACACATTCTGAAGCAAATCTCTATTATAATTTGTGGTTACTTTATGCCCTAAGCACATTCTCTACGAAACTATAGCAACAAAGTTCTGGATATTTGATGTTAAACAATCCTTTAGAAGTTACTTTAGTGAACCACATTATGTATTTTACCTTGAAAATTGTTACTCAAAGAATGGGGCAATTAGTGGAGCGAAAAATTCAGTACTTACAACTCCCAGGAAGTCGCTATAGCTATTCTTTGATATCTCGTAATTATATCAGATGGCTATGTACTGGGTAATAGAAAATTCACGGAAAAACATTTTCAGGCACTCTATGGTCACTTTATGCCCTAAGAACATTGTCTAGGAAGCTATAGTCACAAAGTTCTGCATATTTGATGTGAAACCGTCCTTTAGGAGATACTTTAGTGCCCCAGAATTTGTATTTTTACCTTGAAAATTACTACACGAAGAATGGAGAAGTTATACAAGTTAAAGGTGCAATATTTACAACTCCCAGGAAGTAACTCGAGCTATTCTTTGATGTCTCGTTATTATATCAGATAGCTATGTACTGGGTAATAGAAAATTCACGGAAAAACATTTTCAGGCACTCTATGGTCACTTTATGCCCTAAGAACATTGTCTAGGAAGCTATAGTCACAAAGTTCTGCATATTTGATGTTAAACCGTCCTTTAGGAAACACTTTAGTGCCCCAGATTATGTATTTTTACCTTGAAAATTGTTACTCAAAGAATGGGGCAATTAGTGGAGCGAAAAATGCAATACTTACAACTCCCAGGAAGTAGCTATAGCTATTCTTTGATATCTCGTAATTATATCAGATGGCTATGTACTGGGTAATAGAAAATTTACGGAAAAACATTATCAGGCACTCTATGGTCACTTTATGCCCTAAGAACATTGTCTAGGAAGCTATAGTCACAAAGTTCTGCATATTTGATGTGAAACCGTCCTTTAGGAAATTCTTTAGTGCACCAGAATATGTATTTTTACCTTGAAAATTGCTACACGAAGAATGGAGAAGTTATACGAGTTAAAGATGCAATATTTACAACTCCCAGGAAGTAGCTCTAGCTATTCTTTGATGTCTCGTAATTATATCAGCTGGCGAATAGAAAATCCACGAAAAAAAATTTCAGGCAAACGTCTATTGCACTCTTTGGTGAGTTTATGCCGTAAGAACATTCTCTAAGAAACTATAGCCACAAATATCTGCATATTTGGTGTTAAATTATCCTTCAGAGGTTACTTTAGTGCCCCAGAATATGTATTTTACCTTGAAAATTGTTACACGAAGAATGGAGAAATTAGACCAGTTAAAAATGCAATATTCACAACTCCCAGGAAGTATCTCTAGCTATTTTTTGATGTCTCGTTATCATATCAGATGGCTATGTAAAGCGAATAGAAAATGCTAGGAAACACATTCTCAGGCAAATCTCTATTATAATTTGTGGTTACTTTATGCCCTAAGTACATTCTCTAAGAAACTACTGCTACAAACCTCTGGATATTTCATGTTAAACCATCCCTTAGAAGTTACTTTAGTGCCTCAGAATATGTATCTACCTTGAAAATTGTTACTCAAAGAATGGGGCAATTAGTGGAGCGAAAAATGCAATACTTACAACTCCCAGGAAGTAGCTATAGCTATTCTTTGATATCTCGTA
This sequence comes from Agriotes lineatus, assembly GCA_940337035.1. Classification (NCBI taxonomy): domain Eukaryota; kingdom Metazoa; phylum Arthropoda; class Insecta; order Coleoptera; family Elateridae; genus Agriotes; species Agriotes lineatus. Next base: position 1,671 of record CALNHX010005966.1, on the reverse strand, counting down.
ATTATATCAGATGGCTATGTACTGGGTAATAGAAAATTCACGGAAAAACATTTTCAGGCACTCTATGGTCACTTTATGCCCTAAGAACATTGTCTAGGAAGCTATAGTCACAAAGTTCTGAATATTTGATGTTAAACCGTCCTTTAGGAAACAATTTAGTGCCCCAGATTATGTATTTTTACCTTGAAAATTGTTACTCAAAGAATGGGGCAATTAGTGGAGCGAAAAATGCAATACTTACAACTCCCAGGAAGTAGCTATAGCTATTCTTTGATATCTCGTAATTATATCAGATGGCTATGTACTGGGTAATAGAAAATCCCAGGAAACACATTCTGAAGCAAATCTCTATTATAATTTGTGGTTACTTTATGCCCTAAGCACATTCTCTACGAAACTATAGCAACAAAGTTCTGGATATTTGATGTTAAACAATCCTTTAGAAGTTACTTTAGTGAACCACATTATGTATTTTACCTTGAAAATTGTTACTCAAAGAATGGGGCAATTAGTGGAGCGAAAAATTCAGTACTTACAACTCCCAGGAAGTCGCTATAGCTATTCTTTGATATCTCGTAATTATATCAGATGGCTATGTACTGGGTAATAGAAAATTCACGGAAAAACATTTTCAGGCACTCTATGGTCACTTTATGCCCTAAGAACATTGTCTAGGAAGCTATAGTCACAAAGTTCTGCATATTTGATGTGAAACCGTCCTTTAGGAGATACTTTAGTGCCCCAGAATTTGTATTTTTACCTTGAAAATTACTACACGAAGAATGGAGAAGTTATACAAGTTAAAGGTGCAATATTTACAACTCCCAGGAAGTAACTCGAGCTATTCTTTGATGTCTCGTTATTACATCAGATAGCTATGTACTGGGTAATAGAAAATTCACGGAAAAACATTTTCAGGCACTCTATGGTCACTTTATGCCCTAAGAACATTGTCTAGGAAGCTATAGTCACAAAGTTCTGCATATTTGATGTTAAACCGTCCTTTAGGAAACACTTTAGTGCCCCAGATTATGTATTTTTACCTTGAAAATTGTTACTCAAAGAATGGGGCAATTAGTGGAGCGAAAAATGCAATACTTACAACTCCCAGGAAGTAGCTATAGCTATTCTTTGATATCTCGTAATTATATCAGATGGCTATGTACTGGGTAATAGAAAATTTACGGAAAAACATTATCAGGCACTCTATGGTCACTTTATGCCCTAAGAACATTGTCTAGGAAGCTATAGTCACAAAGTTCTGCATATTTGATGTGAAACCGTCCTTTAGGAAATTCTTTAGTGCACCAGAATATGTATTTTTACCTTGAAAATTGCTACACGAAGAATGGAGAAGTTATACGAGTTAAAGATGCAATATTTACAACTCCCAGGAAGTAGCTCTAGCTATTCTTTGATGTCTCGTAATTATATCAGCTGGCGAATAGAAAATCCACGAAAAAAAATTTCAGGCAAACGTCTATTGCACTCTTTGGTGAGTTTATGCCGTAAGAACATCCTCTAAGAAACTATAGCCACAAATATCTGCATATTTGGTGTTAAATTATCCTTCAGAGGTTACTTTAGTGCCCCAGAATATGTATTTTACCTTGAAAATTGTTACACGAAGAATGGAGAAATTAGACCAGTTAAAAATGCAATATTCACAAC